>VUQH01023911.1:0-22210 GCA_015106775.1 Etroplus canarensis
TACAATTCCACAGTTCCTCTCTTGGCACCCTATCATATGCTTCTCCATCAACACTCTCAAAGCAAACATTGCATCTGTTGTACTTTTTCTCGGCATGAAGCCATACTGCTGCTCACTGATGGTCACCTCTCTTCTTAACCTAGCTTCAGTAACTCTTTCCCATATCTCTATGGCATGGCTCATCAACTTGACTCCTCTGTAGTTATTGCAGCTCTGCACATCACTCGTATTCTTGAAGATCGGTACAGCGCACTCCTTCTCAGGCATTCTCTCATTCTCCAAGATTGTATTAAACAATCTGGTTAAAAATTCCACTGCCCTCTCTCCTAGACATCTCCATACCGCTACAGGTATGTCATTTGGACCAACTGCCTTTCCACTCTTCATCCTCTTGATAGCTGCCCTCACGTTCTCCTTACTAACATTCGTCCCTTCCTAATCTTCCCTGCATCTGACCTCCCCTCTCTCATTTCCTCATTCATCAGCTCCTCAAAGTACTCTTTCCATCTTCTCAACACACTGTCTTCACTTGTTAGTACATTTCCATCTCTATCCCTAATCACCCTAATCTGTTGCACATCTTGTCCAGCTCTGTCTCTCTGTCTAGCTAATCAATACAAATCCTTTCTTCTTCACAACTGTATAGCATGTTTTAATAAGAATTTATTCAAATCCTTTTTATGACAGTAATGTATGTCCTGTATAATTATTAAACTAGAGCTGAGTGCAGAGAATATGTTTTCCTTGATTAAAACAGAGTGTGATGGTCCACATAGTTAATTAAAAGGTCAGCCATGTTCATTTTAAGCAATCCTGGTATTCCCTAAGCTGAGGAGGAGCAGTGTTAGCAGTGGGACTAAGAGCAGTGCAGAAACCATCTGCTGCCACCAACACTGAAGGGTAAATGAAGACTTCAAATCCACGTGTGCTACACACTCAGATTAAAGCTGTGTTTTTCTGTCTAAACCTCTTAATTTTTCTCCTTGGATGGCTTTCCATGTCTTTGTCTTAATCAAGACAATTTTATTCTTTCATTACCCAAAGTCTCCTCAAATGGCAGTGATGACATCTAGTCACCAGTGACCAGAGGAAGAGCTCACAGGCTGCAGTATCTTTGTAGCTGTTGTTAGACATGTCTCTAAGGATTTTGACATGAAGCATACTGAGTATTTTCTAGTGTCTTGATGCCATATTGAGAGAATTAGACATGGATTTATGTAATCTAACAGAATCATCTCTGTGAGGAAATAATTGCTGTCTTATCCTCTGGGCACATGGCCAAGTAGATGCATGAAATGGAGATGCCAAGCAGACAAACTGCTTCCACTGAAACAAGAAACATCAGGTGTATGTGTAGGGAGACGTACATGCTGTTTGGTGCATGTGACAGCTGGTAGTAAATGGTTGGAAAATCAAATCTGGTGTGGCATGAGAAGCTGCCCTGAGGGTAAACATCAGGTTTGCTTTGTATGCTTGCTGCTTCAAATTCTAAAAACTCTTGCGGGGTGTGATGCTGTTTTTTTCCTGAGGTGTTGAAATTTAAATTTATTAACAGTCTTATCCTTTGTAAGAAGATCGTGCATCAGAGGATGGAGACATGCCTTTAGTGGTATTATCTGCAGCAGTCAATCTGAGGGGTATTAGAGCTGAAGAGGTGAAGCGCAAGTTTAACAGGTGTCTCTTTAACCTTTAAGTGAGTTACGTAGGTGACCCCAGGCATATATTTACTGTATATGTGCATTTATGATCCTTTTATTAGCAAAACTGTTTCCTACCATAAGTTTGTGTTCTGCATCTTTTGATAGATTTTACAGGAACTGACCCATACATTGGGCATGGTGAGAATAATGAAAAGTTGTGTGAGGGTAATCCCAGATATGTATGTAAATTTTTATTGATATTTATTATAATGCTTCTCAGCCTTTACTGAGTACTCAAAGTGCTGCAACACTGCAAGCCACATTCACTCACATTCATTCATTCATACGCTGCTTTAATCTAGACACTCACTCATTTTTTATGTATCATTCACATACTGATGGATGCATCATTATCTTGCCCAAAGGCCTCTCAAGAATGGCAGGAGATTGAACCACCAACTTGATTGATAGATGACCTGTTGAGCCACACCTTTTGCAGTGAACCACACAAACCTAGAGTAGCAAGATTTAATGCTGCAGGAGCCTTGATGATGAAGCCTAATAATGAAAAAAGCTCAGCTGACAGATTCAAAAAGACTGAAAACAATGATTAATTACATCATATCTTTTCAAATATCAGTATAAAGGAAACAGTTTAGGTATGATAAATAGACAGAGAGCTATTAGAAAAGTAGACTTGTGTAAACTGCAATTGGTCAAGAAAGACCCCACTCTGTCATTTTAGTCACTAAAATAGCTGGGTCGCTTAAGGGTTAAGTCACATTGACATTATTTCATTTACAATCCAGCCAAGGCAATAACTGCTGAGTCTTCAAATAAGTATCAAAGAAGGCCAGCTACAATTTGTCCTGGTCTCTGGGTTTGTTTCTAGGGTTTTGTGTTTTTCTGTACTAGATTTTTAGTTAATATATTAAAGTCTTGGTCTGTGTTTGGTGTTTCTTGGAGTTCAGCTTTTTGATGTTTTGTTTTTTGTGTTTTGAATTTTTAGAGAGAGCTCTCATTTATCTAAGTCACCCACCCTTCTAGTAATCCGATTTGGCAAGTCTACTATAGGGCTACTGTTTAAGCTGCTCTAACCAACCCCAGTTACTGTACATCTGCAAACCAATTTGCAACCCACACTTGCTCAAGCTCTTCCTTTTCGTTCTTTTTGTGACTTAGTATCTGTTTTCACAGATGACTGCTCCACATTTTTTGTGGAGTTCTCAGAACAGAGCTGTATCACCAAATATAAACTACTGCAGAGGAAATAATCGTCTTTCCACAATAGTAGTCATGACTAAAATATATGAGTGAAAGTACTTTATGATTAAGCACAGTATTTGCATAATAAGTCAGCGTGTAATACACTGAATGTTTTGTGTATTTTAAGTTCATTGTTACATGAACTTTGTGTTTGATGTGACTTTGAAAAGTTTAAAGGTAGTACTTGTGCAAGAAGCTGCCTTCATGGGACTGTTCACATCTAGTCACTTGATTTTACAAGCAAAAAAAAAAAAAAATATATATATATATATATACATACACACACACATATGCTACACAGAAAGATCACTTGCTCACCCTGTTTACTATGCAAGCAACTGTGCACACCCACAGGACTCGATCAGTCCTCTTGTTAGGCCTCGTCCTGTGGTGTAGCAGAGCAGCAGTAGTGTTTTTATATGATTTTATGAGAGAGGATCATCTATATAGAAAGTTAATTGAACAGGAAAAACCAGAAAGTACACACACAAAGCAACCTACATTAATGTTGTTGCATCTACCAAGCAGAACTGGAAAGAAAACTAATGTCACACCTTCAAAGAGATATTTTAATCATCAAGAGTCATTTTATTTTCATATTCTAAAATGCAAAGGACATAACAGGATTTGAGAATAAATCCAAGGTTGAGTGCACAAAAATGTTTCACTGCAGGCGATTATGTACAAGAATGAAATCAACATATTTTTACAGAATTGAACAGGTACTGCATCAATATTTAGAATCAAGTTCTTGAACCTAAACGCAGACGAGACGGGACTTCATTTGTACTGAAGATAGCTTTTTAAACACAGCACATTCAGTAATTTACATTTTACATTTAGTGAACTTAGTTTGCTGAAATAAAAGTTCACCATTAGTGCATTAAAGCCCATTGCTTGTTTTGTTTTTTTGTACATTCAAATTTAAAATCTTATCAAGGTAATGGTGGCCTCATAAACAGGCCTGTTAACATTAACCTATACAGGAGAACAAACTACACAAATGTCCTCTACAGGTTTACCCAAACATGCTACCCAGAAACACCGTGGCTAGCAGTTACAATCTGATTGTACCGTCATTGTATAATTACTATTGTTGTGTCACGTGACTATTAAGAATCCATAGTAATCATTAAATTGTCTTGCCTGCAGCATGAAGTACACATACCACAAACATTTGGTTAGATTTTTCAGTCAAGCAGGAACTCTGTTCAGCAAATTATACAGAAATACAACTTTAGTCTGGGTGTAAATTATGAAAGGGGATCTGTTATGCTAATTTCCAGCTCCATGTTTTTATTACTAGTCTCTACTAAAGTAGCTCTGTATGAGTTACAATTCAAAATTATCTATATTTAACTTATACTGAGTATTTGTGCATCACCTCTATCCATGTCAAAAATGTCTAAAACAGACAGTTTTAACACCCCCACCCTCCTCTGATTGGCTGCTCCTCATAAACAGATAGTTCACACACCATATGGGTGGGGCTTCTGTGCTTAGAGCCAGAACTGTGTGCCTGAGATGACCATATTAGGGATATTCACTCTTTATAATATCATACAGAGCCAAGAGTAGAAAAACTGTCTGAAACTGAGCTTTTGGTCTACAGGGATTATTTGCACATACGCTATTCAGACTTTGACCATGTTAATAAGAACCACTGTAACAGTATATACATGATAGAAGATAAGGGAAATGGGCATAATAGGTCCCCTTTAAGATAAGTTAAAAATTAGGGCTGGTTGATTTGGACACATCCTCATAAAGATCACTGTGCCTTTTTTTTAAAGTGTCCTCCTGGTTGCTTTTTGAGTGCTTGGACGCCTGTTTCTGAGTCTAATTGCAATGCATGACATCTGTTGGGAAGGGTTTTCTGAAAACGTCCCATTTTGGATGTGCAAATATGTTCATTTTTAGCGAAAGACAACAAAACTTTTGTGTGATTATCTAACCAGGTAATAAATGACCATCCCCAGCCATAGAACAATGAGTAACAACATAAGGGATGAAGAATATTTATACATTTTGATCATCACAGGTAATGGTACTCACCCAGACCTAGTAACCAGTCTAATTTGGTGAAACAACACTGCATTCAGCTGAAATTATGTGCTACTAAATACAAGATACAATGGATTTGAAAGCTATAATTCAGCTCAACACTATGCGTGCTATAGAAGAGAAGCCAAAAACACTTACTATCTGTTTAAATAAAAATCGAATATGGAACTGACCATTTCTCAGAACACTGATGAGTTTAAATACATGACTTACACAATTATTTTTTCCTCAATCCTTCAGTAGAGAGAATAACGAAAGTGCTCTGGTCAAACCTGTAAAAAAATAATTTATACACACCCCCAGCATAAGACTGGAAAATTTGTCATGAAATTGTTGACAACTGTTTTGCTTATTGATGGTCTTCCCCCCAATCACTCTGCTGCTCATCACCCTCAGCACCCATCGGCTGGATTAGTTGTCATTTGTTAAAAGGAAGGCAGGCAGGCAGTATGACAGTGGAACAGGCTGGGCCCGCTAGAGGCTCTGCCACCTCTCCCTCCAACTCTGTCCATGTTCCTTTCTCTGGGCTGTAGCAGATGGTCGAAGACTTATAGGCTCCCTGAGGAGAAAAAAAAGAAAATCAACTAATTCTCTTTAGTCCTCTTAGTGCTATTTAGTTTTCTGTGGAGAAAGGATTTTATAAAAGTGCATGTAGTCAAAAACAGCCATGACAGTACAGTAAACACGTACAACATAAGTGTATTACTCCACAGCTGGTTGAGTACCATTTTCTACAGATTAAAGTACCCATAAAATACTGTTTTGTTTTTTTTTAATATTTTCCCCACCGATGCCACACACAGGGCAGAAATAAAGCATTGTAAACACTGTTTTTGTTAACTCTAAATGTTGAATATATTCTGCGTGTAGTACCATGCTCCAGCTGTAGCCTCCCACGAGGAAGATACTGTCATCCAAAACAGCACAGCCTGGACCACTGCGACCCTCCAGTATGGGTGTCTGCAGGATGTTCCACTGGTCAGCTTTCGGGTCATAACACTCAACCAACATTACATCTAGATGGGAGAACCCTATGTGAGACAGAGCAGAACAATATTTTAACAAAATGACAATAATTCAGCGTATCACACACAGTTAATATACCCTGTCATTACAGGTTCAGGTTATAGCGACAAGCTATTTGTGAATGCCCTGAAGATATATTTTTGCTGTCAGCTTCTTTGAGTGATAGCTTGCTTCGTGAAACAAGAAAATGCTGGCACTAAAGAACTTTGATTCTGTGTATGCCGTTTCTCTTTGTTTAACTGGTTTTTAAATAGGTTAATTGTATAAACAAAATAGAAGCCTTTATTTGGGTCCAAAAATAAACAAAGTGGAACAGAAATTCAAAGAAAAGCACAAGGAGAACAACATGGTGCAGAACAACTAGCAAACATGGGAGCATACACTTAGGTCCATAAGTTTTGAGACAATGACACATTTTTTGGGTCATTTTTCTTCTGTACACCACCATGCACAACTTTCAGCTGCTCCCTTGTATTCTCCCCAAGGAGTCGCCACAGTGGATTAACCCGCACTGGTAATTTGGTGAGAGGGGCTTGTGTTTCCACCTGGAAGAGACCTGGAGGGACCTTTCGTGTGTAAGGTGAATGTGTAAACCACTGCACTACAATGGATTTTAAATCAGGCAGGCAAAACTTTTAGCTTCGGTTCAAGGGGTTTCTCCCCTATTTTCAGAGGCTCAAAAGTAATGGTACATTGACTGACAAACAGTTTCCTGGCCAGGTGAGGTCTGTTCCCTTATTATTCCATGACAAACTAAGCAGATAAAAGATCTGAAGCTTGTTTTTGTCATTATCATAGTTTTGACTTTTTAGAGTTCTCATCCCATTTGATTTAGTTGTTATTCCTTTCAGTGTTCTAGTGTCCCCAGCATTTTCCTCCCATCCTTCTTTCCATAAGTTTGTGCCTTCATCTACCTGGTTTATTTAGGTAATCTCTTTTCCTTGTATGTCTTCGGTACTTTTACTTCTTGTCTTGGTCTTCCCTCATTTTTGATTGTTCCATCTTAATTGTTTCCATCTGTGCCCTGTGTCACATTTTGTAAACAATCCCCTGTGTATATCTTTGGTCTAGTTGGAAAGTTGTGAAGGAAGAGCTCAAAATGAAATAAATCTTAAATCTTAGCCAATTCAGCATCAGTGGTAGGGGGCTGGAGCCTATCTCAGCTGACCTGAAGTAAACATTAAGGATTTTCCCCCTGGGATTAATAAAAGACTCTGATTCTGACTCTGAAATGATTAAGAATTCTAAAGGCTGGCAACAGAACAGCTAACATAACTAATATTACTATAGCAAACCTTAAATGCTGTTTGATATGATAAATATAACTTACAATTTTTATTTGCAATACCTCAACAAAAGCAGATTTTATTAGATAATAATCATAGTTTAGCCTGTTGGTGATCAGCATGGAGCACATTTAGAATTAACATTTACATGACATTACATCCGCGCCACTTGTCAGTTATGTTGATTGTTTTTTGTAAATGTCAGATGGTGTAGCACGGTGAAGCGGTGGTTAGCACTGTTGCCTCACAGCAAGACTGTCTGGGTTCAAATCCAACAGCCAGCTAGCTTAAGCCCTTAAGTGTTGAATTTGCATGTTCTTCCCGTGCTTGCGTAGGTTCCCTCCAGGAGCTTCAGCTTCCTCCCACAGTACAAAGATATGCAAAGGACCTAGGTTAATTGGTGATTCTAACTTGACCATAGGTGTGAACAGTGTCTCTCTGTGTTGGCCCTGCGACCTGTCCAGGGTGTACCCCGCCCTTTGCCCCATGACAGCTGGGATAGGCTCCAGAGCCCCCCCGCGACTCTGAATTGGATAAGTGGAAGCAGATGAAGGTCGGATGATGCATCACAGTGGGATGCCATTGTCTCCTTTCCATTAACGAAGGGTGTCCAGTGTGACCTCTGCTAAAGGAGTTAATAAAGTAAGCATCAAAGCACCTTTCTTCAGTATTTAGAGAATTTGATCAGCTCTTAATATGGCTTCAATGCTTCCTTAACAAATTTGACTAACCGACCACATCCATACTTTTGTCTTTCTCTTTCTCAAGACATCTGTTTAAGCTCATTTTCTTTCTTATGATCTGAATTCAGTTTTCTTTCCTGTATAGTCCTCGTATCCAGTTGTTGGATTTCTCCTTTGATTAAAATCTTGCTGCCTTTTTGCCAATAGTGACTAATTTTAGTTATTATTTCACCAGTTTTGGCATCCTGCATTTGGTTGCTCACCTCATCCCACCAAACAGTGTTATTATCTCTAAAGGTTTCTTCTTTCACCCCACAGACCACCAAACAGACAGAAGGACAAGCACAGATACACACCTAGAGTGAGTGTGAGAAAACAAAATTTGGAATATGGACACAGTCACACTCAGAAGCATGTGGTGTTTCTAAGAGCTGAATTTGAACCTCTAGTGGCAAAGGGCCAGTTGTCCACATCCGCTTAGCAGTGTTGTAATGAAAGAGAGTAGTAAAAGCCCATATTTCAAAGAGAGACATACAAGCTTAGCTCTTCATAATTCCCATTCAAATGTCAGTATTTAGTTTTCCTGAGCAAATGCAAATGACTAGCACATGTTTTTTGTTCTTTTTTTACATTTTGTATCATGAATTTTGTATCATGAATGCATGCACTCATGAAGAGTGAAAGAAATGGGGCTACAGTGTTGTGAATGGTAATTAAGGCCTGCGGATAATGGCAACATGTTTTTCACACATACTTTTCAAAAAAGTATCAATCTTGACCTGCTTTCTGTTCACTGCCTGAAATGCTCGAGTGCTTACCTTTCAAATGGTTTCCACCAATTGCGTACAGGCGGTCATTCATTCCAGCCAGAACATGAATGGCACGCTTTGTGTTCATATCCTGTTTTCTCGCCCACACATCCATTATAGGGTCATAACAGTAAAGCCAGGACACATACTCGCCATTGTGCACTCCTCCTGCAACAGGTAAACACAACACAGTGCCTTTAAAATTCTGTCAAGACACAGCAAGCAAGAGGTGGACATACTGGATGCAAATGCCGTACCATCCCAAAATATATGCTTAATCTTTCATTGGTGTTTGGCCATGCTTTATTTTCATCTAATAAATCCCAGTGCTTCATAGATAATAAAAGCTTCTCCAAAAAAGAGCTATTATAACATGGATTCAGCTCAAATTTGATGCCTTTGTGCCCATCTTTTATTATTTTATTATAGTGACTGGGGTTGAGCTACTGTGGTGATAGCTTGTGGAAGAGGAGGGCTTCCAGTTCCTAAATTTTCTGCATTGATGTGATGAGTGACTGGCTGACCTGGATGTCACTAAAATAAAATATATGATTTCATACTTTCTGGTCTCAGTAAGTAAAAGTATTGTACTGTACACTTAAGTTACATTGAGTTGGTTTAGTCATTCCAGGTGGCAATCAAATCAAAAAGAAAATAGGCATTTAATCTTAAGTAACAAAACTCCTAAATAACAAAATGCGTCTTTCTGTCTATTCAACAGAAGCATTTGAAAAATTTAGATTTATTTCTTTTATAATTAATTTAAAGGAGAACTCTGTTGATTTTAAACAGCTAAATCACTTGACAAGAATACTGCTACATGAAAATCATTCCAGTCTAATATTGGATGGGGCTGAAAACTATATATTTGAAAATTTAAAAAACCACCATCAATAATAATAATAAAACATCATCAGGCGGGCTCCTGTTACAAAGAAATTATCTATTTTTTAGCTCAAGGCTACTTTAGCCACTATAAACACATCTGAATCTCCAACTGAATTCCTGGCAGTCAATTTGCTTTAAGTTTTGACAAATATGAAAAATGGGTAGAAAACCAGAATATAAATGACATAGTAGTTTATTTGGCTTTCAAACCCTCACAAATCACAGGTTATTGTAATGTGTGTAGTACAGAAAGAAAGTGATAAGGTTTCTTGTCACTGGTTGGCAGTACTGCACAAACTAATGAGAATTAAAATCCACTGAGAGGTCAAAGAGGCTCACAAAGAATCATATCCAAAAAGAGCCCTAGGTCTTGACTGCACCTAACCTAGCTTTAGCTATCAGTGTGTCAAAAATAAACCTAATGACAACATTTATGTATAGATGGCAGAAAGGCACACCAAAACACTCATTTCATGAGCATTACATCCAGAACAGTACTCTTAGGAGTAGAGATTCTTGTGAAAATGGAAAAGTACCCATAAAACAAAAATTATGATGGATGTAAACCAATCTGGTCAGGTGTATGATGTGTGTAAATTGGATGAAATTCTGACTAATAATGTAGAAGGAGAAGAGATTCTTGTGAAATTTGGATTGATAGACAATGGATGTCTTGACACGCTCATCGGTTATTCAGCCACATGAGTTAAAAAGATGATATCCCTTGATTCTGATGCATTGATTTCAATCTTTTTTTAAAACCATTATTCATGAGTCAACATTTAAACAGCAGAGCAGAATTTTTTCTTTTGTGTTATAATGACTACTATTATTTTAACAGTGCTTGCTCTTTGGTTTGTTTTTTTAAGATGCATGCGTAAATATATTTATCTTTATATTTAAAACTTTGTGCTATAAATATCATTCCTTTTCCAAAACATACTGTACAGTATACTGTATGTAGCGCATTTTTTGTAAATGTGCTCACTGATGCTCCACAGGGTAAAAAGAGTTACATGCATAAGTGTGATGGAGTGACAGCCTCTCTCCTGACCTGATATATAGATCTTGCCATTGTGCACCGCTCCTGCATGGGCGGCCAGAGGCTGTGGCAGAGACGACACATAGTTCCACTCATTTGTCTCCAGGTTGTAGGACTCCACACTGGAGAGGTAGCCTGTCTCGTTCCTTCCACCAATCACATACAGGTGCTTATCCAGGCGGCAGGCAAAGAAACTGGCTCTCCTGAAGACGAAGTGTCAACCAGACAACATCATTAAACTTATGAACTCCATTTTTGGTTTTTCCCAGTTTCTGTCTAAGGTATAAATTATTATGAATACATATCACAAGATGAGAGAAGTTAACCAGGTACATCCTTAAAAGCTATAAGCACCTGTTTTATGCCTGTGAAATGGGCAAGCTTACTTTTGCATTATGCAATAACTTGCAAATGGATTCTGAACTAAATAAAACACCATAGGTATGTATACAGTACAGCCTAATAAACATTATTTTCTGTTGGCTGGCTTTTTTACATCCAGGCATGGGTAGGTCTATAATTTTTTTAAAACTTATATTGTTGTTTTTCTTTTCCAAACTCCACGATCCCTAGATATCACAACTGAACAGATGACCTGTGAAGTTGTTGGATATCAGAAATCACATCTAGAGCCAAAGAAACAACTGCCACAGAAGTTTTAGTGTCTTTGTGCGAGGTGTATTTTCTTCTACAAATTTTCCTAACTTCATTAAAATCACAAAGGTTTTAGTGCCTCACTCCTAACCATTCCTAACTGTTGTAATGGAAAGCAACTTGTTGAGAAATATAGAAAATAACTGTAACACAGATGCTAAATGAGTTCTTGAAGCCAACTAAACACAGGCTATTACTGATGTCAATATTTGCTGAGATTTTCTTCCAAGACCTCCAAAAATCTATCATGCATTCAGAAAAGTCTCACCTCTCCTGCATTGGGGGTAACTGTATCCAACTGTTGAATCTGGGATCGTAGCGACTTACAAAATTAGTGCTGTGCTTTCCTGTAAAACAAAAACAAAGATCGACCATATAATTTAAATGGCTCAGCTAAGAGAAAGTTCTTTATACCGCACAGTTTAAGCATACGAACAAAGTGTTCATTTCTTATAGGCTATTTGTTTGCTATTGTTTTGTTTTTTGTTTTTGCATACCAATAAAATTCACAACTGAAACTCTTCCAAATCTTCATTAATCACCACCCACACATGACAATTTGCCTTTTGCTGCCATTAGAGCTAACGAGCTGACTGAAGTCATTTTTTTCTATTCATAGAGTGATCAGGTCTTAGAGGATAATGTTTTGTTCAAAATATTGCAAATCATCTCTGATGTTGTGTATTTGTAGCCAGCTGATTTTTACTCTCAGATAAACACATCTAATTTCACTATGTGCATTGCACTTATTGCACTTCTGCTATATTACTGTGATAATTGGTGAAAGAACAAAAAGGCAGTGTCAGATTTTTTGATCATTTACAGTCTTTGTTTCTTACTATGGCACTGTGTTTCCACCCTTTTACAAAAAGCCCTCTTAACACTTCTACATTGCAAATATTTCAGTGTAAACAACAGTAATTTTTCTGTGCCAATTATTGACAAGTGTTGATTGGAGTGTTGTTTGTCCACTCAGAGCTGATCTGGCTGGAGGATGAGTGTTTCAAACTATGTGAAAGTGTTACATTAACTTGATGAACTTGAACTTACATAAACTCTAGATTAAGTGAACAATGAAAAATGTACTGTATGAAATCAGTGGGAAGCACCGACTATACCGTTGGGGTTCCACTGGTCCTCTCCACCTAGCAGCAGCAAGAAGTTCTCCACTTCTACCACGCAGTGATGTGCGCTGTTGTAAGGCATTACTAGATGACAGACAAAAATAAAGGTCACTAAAAGAGGTTACTGTACATTACTCTTAGTGTGATAAAAGATGGAAAAGAACATGGACTTTGTTCACTGCTTGGTAGGACTAAATCTTCCTAAATACGGCTATACATAAAATGGTTAAAGATAAAGTACACAATTGTAATCCATGTCAAATCCTGAGTCAGATCCAGATCAGATCTGGGTGAACTCAAGAAATAAACGTGAGGTAAAGAGATCTGATTTTTTCTTGTTTGTCGCATATTACTCTTAGTGCATTACTAGCTGGAAAAACTCTGTGGAAAAATCCAGATTTATTTCTGGATCAGATTGATGTTAATTTTATTTCTGTGTCATTATCTGAACTTGGGCTTTGTTCACTGTTTGTTAGGTATAAAAGAAGACACTGAAGTGATATTTATCTCATACACATAACATTTTGCCAATTTTAACATATTTTTCTCTGTAAGAACCACAACTACCATCTATATTTGAGCCAGAGAGCTGAAATTAAATTGCAACCTAATACTCCTCTGGGGGTGTATACATTTTACCAAGTTTGGTGAAGCTTCTCAAAATCTGTAATGAGTTATTGCAATAACGTCACAAATTTCTACAGTGCAAGCAGGCCTAAACATTTTCATCTCTTCCTCATAGACTAACAAATATAATACATGTACATATTCATGTCTCATGTAACTTTTTGCCAAATGTGCATCAACATAGGCGGTTGTATATCTTAGCACTTCACATCTACCCTCTTCTTAACCTTCTGAGGTCTAAATCATCATCAATTATAACCTCAATCCTAACCTTAACTCTAACCCTAGACCATCAGAATATGGGTTTTTTGGTTTTATGAAATTGTTTTTCCAAGTCTTAGCAATCAGGAAACGAAGAAATTAAACATTCTAACTGACACACTTAAAAAACTATTTACATTTCTTCCAAAAAAAAGTTTGTTTCAGCATACCACTTATGATGACTTAGACCCCAGAGGTTAAATAGATTAAATAAATGCTTAAACAAAATGTTATGAAAACATGTAAGCTTAAGTCTCCACTGCACCTGTCAGTCTGCTGCTGAACAAAGCTGAAAAAAGCTGTCATCAGGTTTAACCTAACTGCCAGTGTCTGTTACTGAAACACTAAATGTTAGTCACAATGAACAAAAAAGTTCCTATTTATTGGATATCTAAAAAGTAAAATTTTAGCTTTCAAATAAGAAGTACTGCGCTAAATGTTCTGTAGTTTGACAGAAATAATCAGAGTAAATTTCGCAAAGACTGTCTGCCAGTCTTTGTATGAAGCAAGTTTACATAAAAACTACAAAGCTAAATTTAAAAAAAAAAACACTTGGTGCAGATCTGGAGAATGTGCACAGAAAGAGCCCATTTAATATTATTGCAGATTTGGACTGCTTTCTCTAAAGTTTGTGGAGGATTTGCTCTTTGAGTTTTTTTTTAATTTGCAATTTTCCCTATACACCAGCCAAATGTATGTGTTTATTTTATAATCCTCTGTGCAAGTCAGTATTACAGAATTTAACTTTTCTCTTTTGTCTTTGCTCTTGTTTTGCATTTTCTTTATTATCCATCTAGGTGATTTTCACAGGGAATCTTAAAGTGAAACAAAATGTAAAGGTTTGCTATAACAAATATTACAAATTTATATGCACAATCTACCTAGTCCTGACACAACAGGTGATTAACCAAGAAATAGAAAACTTAATCCCAGTATTCTGGCAATATATTAGTTATTTACTGTAAATGACTTTTAAGCAACAATGCCATAAAAACCTTTGATTCCAGGACTTCAAACTAGAGAAAAAAATGTGGAATGTGATAGACATTTTTAACATTTGACAGACCAAACGTTTTATCTAATTTAAACTAAATGTCAGATTGTTCAGTAATTAAATAACTATTGATGCAGCCCACCATCTATTTAGCCAGCTAGGTCTGTAGGTGTCTATTTTTGAGACTGAACTTTTAATAACTAGCTTGCAATTTTGTCCAAAAAGTTAGGTGGATTATACTCCTTGTCATATGTTAGCACAACATAGCACAAACAGTCCAGGGCTGCAGCAGGACGCTTCATGAAGGATCTTCCCTTGTATATGTTTTTGTGCTCCCCTTCTCTCCTTCATCTTCTTTTGCTGAAGTGACCCCATTGAGATGTAGAGAAATGGTCTTAGGTGACAGTCATAATGAACATGATCGTGTTCACTCAATAAATCTCAGGCCCGGTGCTTTTTGAGCACAAATCAGTGAAATGTTAAAGCCCACCTGTCTGTCTCCATCAGTCATTTCCACTGTCACCTCCCCACCGCCTGATGGATCACAGTTGCTGCAAAATTAGACAGCCTTGAATCTCATTTCTTTCCAATTGGCCTCTCTCTGCAATCTCACTTTAGCTGGCTGACATGTGCTGGTCCTCTATGGGAGGGAAGTCTCAGATAGGAACTAATACTACATACACTAAACACAGCTTTATCTCAAACGAGGGGATTAGGTTGCCTGCCTCCAGTGCACCTCAAAGACGAGTGCCATATGACTGCCAAATTCCCTTACATGCTATTTACATTATCATTCAGTCAGCAGTATATAGGACATGGATGGGCGGCTTTTTATTTGATGTCTAGTGACTTGTACTCATACTAGAAATCATCTCGTACCCATGTGAGAAGATTATTGCTTTACAGTATGTCACAGGCCACAGTATCGAGAGTACTGTGGTAGGATTTGAGACATTTGGGATATAGGTGAACGGTGAGATAAATAACAGGCTATAATAAATGAATATGCGGATTCATAACTGTTAGTCTTGTGCAGAGAAAAATAAACATATTAGTTCCTTTTTCTCCAACAGTATGTGGGATGTTACTATCAGTACTTGAGAAAGTTAATCATATTAACCTATTTGTCCCTTTTTACCTAAACTGCCCACTAACCCAAGAGGGTGAACAGTCATAGGATGGCAGGATGAACACATTCCCTATGAGATGGACGCCATCACTCTGGTCTACAGTGAGCTCTAGGGCTCACTAGAGGGAGTCAGAAACCTCTGCATAGAGGCACAGTCGGGGTCGGTTGAATGACTCCACAGCTAATGCACCACTGCTGCTCCAGCTCTGATGTGCCTTTAACACCATTACAACAGCATCCTACTGAGCTGAATTCCTTTGTTCTAGACCATGCTGCATGGATGAGGTCCATAACCAAGTCTGAGATTTTAATATCAGGTTGGCTTTAAAAAAGGAGAGAAGAACGGTCTAGCATTGTGGCTGAATCTGTGCCTGCCTTTGTCTTGTATTGGTCCACGCTGCTGTGGGTACACTAGATGGCAAACTTTACACTGGAATCACCGAGCAGTGTGTATATCTGACACAACGAGAGGGATCAGATTCTTCCCAAATTGTGTTGATGAATGTCTTAATCAAAGGCTGTCCCTCTCAGGTTTCGCCTCATTGAAAAGTTATGATTGAATGTTAATAATCTTCTATTCCACATCCATTGTGAGGAGGCTACATCAGATGGTCACTGATGTGTTAAGGGGATGATTTTGCAGTTTTGTCCTTCCACTTGGCCACGGACCATTTGAGTGTTAACTTTTTAGTTTTGAGTGATGGAAATCCCTATTGACCTCTTGCCTGGCGCAGTTTATACCCATGAGTGTGAGTTTAATGAGAAAACAACAACATAAACACCAGTGGGCTTCAGGCGGTTGGTTGTGTATGCATGGCTCCTCTAGTAAAAACGAACCCTGATAGGTTTGGACAAACGTAAGCTAAAACACCAGATTGCTGCCAAGAAATGTTATGATTTGAGTAGAGGAAGAAACCATGTCTGAGACTGCTGGTGAATTTAAGACCCAACAGCAAAAAACATAAAACCGGATTTAGTTAAATTTGAGCCATAAAGGGAGAAAGGGAGAACATAAACTTCACAGGACCAAGCTGACTGAAAACAGACCTATAGCTAATATGTATGGATGGATAGAAGCTCCTGAGATATGACTCCAACCAAAACACAGGACAAAAACTCGATATGTCCAGCAATGATGGGCAAAGTAGAAATGTGGTTTCTCATTAGCTCTTTTTTGACCTTTGCAATATGGCACCAATATAGTAGTGAGCCTTAAAAGGTCAGGGAAGACAGAGAGAGAGAGAAGAGCATGGTGCTCTCTACAGAGAAGCGTGCGGTAGGGATGTGTTTGAAATGTTAGAAAGCCTTCAAACACGTTATCTATAGAAACTATTTTTTTCAGTAAAACTAATGTCCTGGGAAATTATGAAAACTTGCCTTTACTATGATGTCCTACGTTCAATCTGATAAAACATACTGACAGATAAAATCTACAAAAGACATGTCTTATCCTTATTTTTATTGCTGTTCATGTATGTGAAAACAGTTATAGCAGCATTAAGGCTCCTGTCTTTTACAAACCCTTCTTTGGTATTTATTCACCTTAAATAAACCCAATACCATTAGTGACATCAGATCAACAAGGCTAACTGCCATGCCATGTATTTGCATGTATGGGTTATTTCAATGCTATGAATTGGTCAATACAAATGAGTAATCAAGCTGCATTTAAAAGCAATTGAGAAAAGATGTTAGTCTTTAATGCTGTATCTCTGCCACAATAGATCATTAGATTCAAGTAAATCTCATCGTGCATCTTGCCAGCATATATCAGCAAAAAAACAGGGGAAAGCGTGCATGAAGCTCCACAGTGCTGTGAAGTCACGCTCTGATTAAAAACTTATATTAAAAGTGATAGTGATACATTATTACCTGAAGGATTTAGGGAACTCCTTTCCCTCATTTTCTGTGGAAATTAACCTGTGTTAAAGCCATCCAAAGGAACAACTATTTCTCATCATAAAAGCCACTAACACAAGATGCCTCAAGGAAAAAAAAACCAAATAATTTTTTTAAAAATCAGAGCCTTTCTACTCACTCGTGAGGATCTTCCATGTCTTTTTCTCATCGTCATAGTACTGGACCAAATTGCTGGGGAGACGATCAGGTCCAGGAGGCAAACCACCCACCAGTAACAGCATTCTCTTATTGGAACGGATTCTGTAATGTCAAAAGTGTGGGTGTGCGGACAAGTGTTCAAAAAACATAGAATAAAACAAATATTAAGCCAGTACAGCCTAAACCCTGAAACCTTTAATTCCTTAATTTACTTTGAGAGTATTAACAGCAATTTCCTGAAGTATTTTCATTTTTGACTTTGCAGATGCTCACTGAATGAATAAATTAATCTGTGAATAAAATAAATAATAAATGCATGGTTAAATGAATAACTACTCCTTATCCAAGTACCACTGCTAAACTCAAGACTGCTAATCAGAATATATGTGACCACGTTTATTATGATTAATAAAAATTGCACAATTATTTTCATGTGTTATTAGATGGTTATTCTACTCTAAAGATATCTTTTCAATTAGCTGTGAAGCGAGGACAGTCTGTAGGGTGCCATGCTGGAGGCTAAAAGCACAATTGAGTACATAAACCTGCCTATACAATGTCTCAATTTCATTGGTTACAGTGATTCATGTGACATCCCTTAGCCAATTGTGGGAAATTTCCTGCTGTTTGTATATGATATATAACCTCAAAGCCGTGCACTGTACTGCACATCAATGACCATTATCTGGCTCCTAATGGATTTCAACACAAATCTACTAATTTATCACAATATGCAGTGAAACATTAAGAGTAGCTGGCCTTTAGATTCAGACACATTCACCTTTTTGCTTTTTCATATTTTACTTTTTTATGCTTGGGTAAATCACCGTCGCCTCGGTATATTCTCCCTCATACTGGCCCACTCGGAAGTGTTTTGGGGTTATTCATATGCAAATGAGCCCCTGGACATAGATAATGGTGATTAATTGAGGGGAGAGAAACAGTGGCATGTGAAACTAATTATGAGGATTCCTGATTCTCATTTAGGTCCATATGTGGGGATAGATATATTATTGGGATAATGTACAAGTAGATACTTGTAGAACGGTTTTATGTTCCAATTATTACAGAAATTTCAAAATGTTTTCATAAAGTTTAGATTCTCTAATGCCAGTTTCCTTTTCCTGTGTTCACAGATATAATTACTTTTTTAAAAACTGAATACTAATACTATCTCAATCAGAAAAAAAAACCCCTCAATCTTAACTGTCTGACTACGGTTAGTTTATGTGAACCAAACCTGTCAACAGCACCGTCCATCATGCAACTTACTTGCAACGTACATGTACTAACGGCTCCAAAAGTGCAGATCAGGACAAACATGAAAGTAAGCCATGCTACTCTGACTGTTTTTGTGGAGTGAATTTAAGGAGCATTCTAAAACTATCCCTTAGTGAAAAGGGAATGCTTTACACCGCATACAAAAAATAATTTTGAAATATTTGTGATCATTGTAATATTAGTGACAGGGTAGCTTTCTACTTTGATCATAATTATCATGCACTTACCATTTAATTCTGGTCACAATTCAATTATAGCATTTCAAATTATATTCATGAGAGTTGCTACAAATCAAATGCATAACCTTTATCTAGATTGTTGCATCTTGTCTACACTGATTAGAGAGTAATTACACAGATGTGTGAAGAAATAAGGACTTGTTTTCTTTTGTAAAACAGAAGGTAACATCATAGTGGTGAATAAAGTGCACCACAGAGTGCATCACGACCTCTGACAGCAGGCATTATGTTACCGGAGCATCCTCAAAATCTTCATAAACTAGTTCTGAAATCCCACACCTCTGCCTGATCACCTATGTGGTCTACAGTACACAGGTGGTGGAATCAATATATGAGCAAGTGCACAATGCTAGAGTCTGTAATTTGTTCAAACTTAACAAGTGGGAGGCATTTAATCACCCACTGCCCTGTCTCACATGGCTCACTGTATAATGTGTTCGTGTGAATTCATGTCAATGTGTTTATCTTTCTCCTTCTCACCTGCTGGCCATGGTCTGCCTGCAGTGCTGCCTGAAGGGCATCAGGTGGTAGTTCATGGCATCCAGGAGTAGTTTCTGGCACACAGGATCACTCCTCATGAAGTCAACAGACTGGACTCTCTCCACCAGCTCTGGGGCAGGTATAAGGGCAAAGCGCAGCCTTTTCATAAGGTCCGGTGCATAGTGCATGCGAGTCTCCCGGTCATGCTCCAGCCAAAGGACTGACATCTGGAAGAGAGCCAGCTCCGACTCCACAGGGGGTGGCAGAGCATCTAGCATGGCACACATCTCCTCAAAGTTCAACAGCAGCACATCCTCCACCAGGTACTTGTTGGCCAGCTTCTTGGTCTCATCCAGTCCGTGGAGTGCAGCAATCTTGCAGATCTGCTTGTAGTTCTGCACAGAGATCTGGTCATTAAGGAACTGCACACTAAGCTTGGTAATCTGGGGGATGTTGAGGATCTTGCTGACTGACAGCACCTCTTCCACTGTGTCCAGGGAAAGAGTAACATTGGCAGTATATAGGTACTCCAGCACTAATCGTAGTCCAATAGAGGAGCAGCCCTGGAGTACTAGATTATTTATGGGCCTGGCACTGGTGGTCACCAGCTTGTCATCAGGAGAGGATGAGGGGGTCCCACTGCTGCCCTGGTCCCCTTTGCTTCCCTCATTGTTGATTACATTATGGGAGGAGAAGAGAGATCTGAAATACTGGGAGCAAGATGCCAGCACAGCTTTGTGGCAGTGGAACTGCTGTCCCTGGGCAGTGAGAGTCACATCGCAGAAAAGCTGCTTTCTCCACAAGAGATTGAGCCCATGCAGCAGGGTGTCACTGTGTGTTGGGTCAAAGGTGGATGTTCTATCACCCGATCTGGACATGACTTCCTGAATGTGAACGCCACCTAGGCAACAAATAAACCATGCAAGCCATTTACCTCAGGTCATTTATTTTCACAACACGCGTCGCATATACATGCTATCAGTCAACTATTACAACAGAAAACGATTTCTCAAATAAGTTATTGAACAGATCGCCCGTCCATCCAGCGGGGAATAACCGTCATGCCATGCCAGCCGGCGACGATCTACATCCAATACGGCTTCATTCGCTTTCAACTTTGAGCTCTGGTCGTAAAGCAACAAACAAAAACGCAGCAGTTCCCACAGCGTGCCACTCTTATTCATTCTTAACTCAAGAACGAGATGATTTAAATGGAGGCTGATGTTTGAAGGGCGCTGTCAAAACAAAACGGAGGATACGGAGATGCTGCAGCGCTTTTCCCCCCCTCGGTAACACGGCTGAAGTTGTCGGATAAGGAAAAACAGACAGCTGCTACGGCGGACGGATAACATGCAGCATTCAGCCAACACTTATCCTTTCTGCTGCCTTGCCGCACACCCCCACAATGAGAACATTACACATCGCACAGATTTACGGAGTCATACAAAAGCAATTAGTTTGTCTCCGAGCCGTCAGCAGCAGTACGGGCGCGTTTTGCTTTTAGCCTACCTGAGTTAAGCGGACGTGAGTATCGCAAAATATTCCCTGAAATGCAGCTTTCGGTAAAGTTAAATATAATATGCATATCTTTTTTGTTTCCAAGACTGTATAAAAGCTGTTTCCGTGTGCGTAACGTGTGTAAACTTGACACAAGCGTGCGGTAACGTTGTCGCCAGATTCACTAAAAGCGCCTGTCACAACTAAATGATGTGAGCAGCTTGCCTGAGAAGGAGCCAAACTTACCTGACTTCAGCTCTTGACAAAAAAAAAGAAAGTAAGCTTGAGGTTCCCAATAATCTCACTTGAATTTTCCTTTGTTCTCCTTTTAAGAAATGTCCTTTTCCTTTAATGTCTATGGTCGGTGGCGTCTCAAAATAACCATTGATTCCAACTCATAAAGTCACTATTTCAGGTTATTTGTTGACGCTGATCATTTGTTCTTCTGAATTAACAAGAAGTGTGTGAGTGTGTGAGAGGGAGCTGTGCTTTCTGCAAGAGAAGAAGAAGAAGAAATATACGTGTGACAAATTATGCTACCAAGAAACAACACATCATTATCCTTGGGCCTGGGGCTCAGTGAGTCGTAACGAGAGTAATAGGAAATCCACGGTTGGGGAGAGAAACGGTCGTGCATGGCCGGTGGAGAGAGACCATGCAGGGGTATGGATGCTGGAGAGACTCGCAAAATTATGGCTCAAGGCTATTGTAAAAACTGTCGAGCGTAAATGACTGCGATTTCAAACATCTATGGAAGAAAGAAAAGAGAAAGGGGGAGAAAAACCGAGTCTTTCCCTCGCTGTTATAGAGAGAACCGTCAAGTTTTAGTGCGCATTGCTAATTAGTCAATTTCTCTCTGCCTTCACAGCCCGACGACTTTGCTGCTGAGCTGAAACTGCTAATTTCTGGGACCAGCCTTTTTTTGGCTGTGAACTGGATGGATGAATGGCTTGTCTCGCACAAATGACAAAAAGCCCCTGCCTTAATCTCCATCGCCAAAATAACCCCTCATCTCATTCTGCTCCTACTAGTCCTTCAAAAGAAGGTGCTCTGCACAAACTCAACTTATACATCTGTGTAATAAATAACATCCCACACAATGTACAGACAATGTACAGACTTTTATAAGGTTTAATTAAAGCAGATAATACCCCCCCCCCCC
>VUQH01023911.1:22230-42368 GCA_015106775.1 Etroplus canarensis
ATGACAAAAGCATCAGACCACTCACACAGGAAATGCCACAAATGCACAGTGATGTAAAGTTATAAAACAACAACCAGAAATAAGTAACATATACAGTGTTCTCATTAATGATTATTTTGTCTGATCAGTTCATTGTTAAACAACACCAGGCCTACCTGCAGGCTTGAAAACACAAAGGGTTGAAACCTAATACAGCATCCATTAGTGCACAGTAGTCCTGGTTGTACGTTCAGATCCATACACCTGCACACTTCACCTCTAGAGATCCTCCAAGTCTATAAGGTCTAACTGAATTCACTAAAAGAAGTTGCTTGATGAATCACACAGTACCAACCCTGGTTGTGAATGTTCATATGAACTTATGGATTGCACCAAGCACTCTGTCACCACCACAACAAACTAACAGCTGTGAGGCACTAAGTAGTTCCATGTGCTATATTATTAATCTGTCAAATCACTTTAGCATAGCTTCATATAGTTCAACAAAATGAGGTCTTTTTAAAACTCAGAAAAATAGAATCTTAGTATGAATTCTTTCATATAACTCAGTTTACAAGAAACGCGTAATATAATCACCCCAAAGCTAAATAAATTCCTGCATATCCAATCAGAAACTGTTAGAAATGACTTATTAGGCCAGAATAAACTGTCAATTACATAAAGAGCTCAATTAGAGTAAATAAACTTACATGCAGGACTCCCATGGGACCAGAAATGACAGATACTTCACAAGTTAAGAAATGACAGATAGGGATAAATGGGTTTGTTCATATACTATGAAATAGAGTACCACCATGCTACCGTCAAGCAATAGCAGGCCACACATAGGTACCATTTATAATAGATGGAACCACAACATCGTTTGATGTTTAAGTGTTTGACAAGCACACAGCCTGCTAATCCCCCACTTGTAGTTATGCTGAGAAAATTCATTCTACATGAACTCTGTGAGATGACTGATTAGATTGTGCACTGCATCTCAAATAATCATCATCACTGAAGGAAAACTATACTACTGTAATATTAATTAGTGGTTTGAAACCACTAGGAAAACACTTAGTATTATTGTTTATCGTGTTACCTCATTTTCAGAGGTCTTGACACTGCAGAGCAGTACAGTAATTCACTGTATTTCACTTTGGAGTCACATACTGTTATCTTTACCAGCACTCAGTTAGCACTACATTACCCAAGTCTCGAGCGAGCTATTCTAACGCAGTAAAATGACCATTTCCAACTCTTTCAGCTCTTTGTAGCAACTCAGTCTCCTGAGGCCACTGGTCTTCAGATTGCAGGGCGTTTATGGTTGTAAGTTGTTGCAGTGTGCAGAGGGAGGGGGGTCATCAGATAAGAGAAGAATTTCTAGACTAATTAAACCCTTTGAGACAAAGAATCACACTACAGTGATTTACAACTCTCTGTACCAGTTAACCCGACTCATTTCTTTCTGTCATATTACTCAGATACCATATCTACCTCTATGGATAAAAAGTCATTTTTTTATCCTTAAACATTATGAAAAAAGAGGGGGAGATGCTGGAGTAAATAACTGCAGCTAGGAACAGAGTTAAATACTGCGGCTCACTCATAATATGAGCTTTCAAGGATAGAAAAAGATCCCAGCCACTGACCATCTACTCTGTACAATGAAATGTATAGTAAGCTCCTTATTTTACCCTCAGATACTACACATCTTCCCATGTAATGCTTGTATTATATCATGCCTTCTTGTTGTGTCTAACAGCATAATTTTGTGCCCATTACAACACATAAAAATAAAGCTAAACAACACAAACTGTCAGCATTATCGTGGCCTTGGGTAACTGATTAAAGAGCGAACATTTAATCTAATCAGTGCAATGAAACAAAACAACAGGAGAAGCTCCAAAGTTGTGAACAGCAAAGTCTACCAGGCATAATTCCTTTTGCTGGCTGTTGCAGAGGGGTATGCTAAGATAGAAAGTATTATTTTCCTAAATGGAAGGTGTCAGATGGTCACGGAAATGTGATCGGCTGTTCAAGATCACTGCTTCCCATCTGCAATTTGTGACGTGTGAAAGATTCAGCCCAAATGTGCTCACCAAGCGTAAATCCTCAGCACTTTCTCTTATCGTGGAAAAGCAAGATAACCAGCTGTTTACAGATCAGAGAACATATCATATTAATATCATGGAGAGGGTGATATCATCTTGTTTGTAAAATATTTTGTTAACTAAGTGTGGTGTGGTATGGCAACCTATAAAGTGAAAGTTGTAATTTGCGTTTTAGTAAAAGTGTTGTAGTTTAAAGGATTTTTTATGCTGAAAAAATATCAAAAGGAAGACAACTGAAAATGCTGCAGGGAGCCTCTTCAGAAACACTTTGGTGAGACAAAATTAATGCAAACTGCATGTTACAGTAAATACTCATTATAAGGCTTTTAGCAGTAATATTTAAAGATCCCCCCCTTAATTCCAGTTAACTGTATGTCTGAGCATGAGCAGGGGCTCTTATTCAACATTTTGCCTTCCTATAGTTTTATCTAATCTTAGAAGACCTTACAGTTATGTTGAATTATATTGTACTCCTTTGGATGTGAAAACATTTACTATACAGTACTGACATTATTTTGTAACGTAGCTTATACAGTAATGAAATAAATGGGTTAATTTAGCCATTAGTTTGTGAAAAATGAGTGAAAGTGCAATATTTCTAAGAGTAAATTTCATTTTTTATAATACATTTTTAAATTTAAACT
The DNA here is from genome assembly GCA_015106775.1 of Etroplus canarensis. Taxonomy (NCBI): domain Eukaryota; kingdom Metazoa; phylum Chordata; class Actinopteri; order Cichliformes; family Cichlidae; genus Etroplus; species Etroplus canarensis. The sequence continues at coordinate 24,968 of VUQH01023911.1, forward strand.
GATGCAGTTCTCTATTTTTTTACACGTTTATGACTGGACTGATTAGCACATGCTTGTCATATCAGATCAAAGTTACTCGGAGATGATTCATAAAACGTCCACTGTGTAATAAATTGGAAGCACTTATATTTGCCATTCAGGGAGTATGGGAGGCCTGCTGTTTTAAACCCCTAGATCCCCACACATGGCGTAGCCACCACAGACACGGCTCAGAGAGTCAGTCGGCAGCCGGGAGGTGAGCAGAAAGGAACAGGCGGTGTCCCCTCCAGAGTGAGCACAGGAGTGTGTGTGTGTGTGTGTGTGTGTCTTGTGGCATTCTCAAATGACAAAAGGATACCAGTTGTGCAGTTCAGGTGGGACGACACATGGAGGTGGTATGGAGACTCACCTGAGGGAGAGTCTGGGCTGTTGGGACCAAGGCTGTAGTGGAGACCCAAAGTTGTGTATAGTGACCGCAGGAGGCCACTGTGCCGTGGAGAAGGTTTGGGGCTGGAGGAGAGGGGGCTGCTGTTGTGCAGTCTCCCCAGCGTGATGCATCTACCTTCAGGGTGGCAGCAGGCGTGGAGTGGGGTGCGATGGAGCGAACACGGGCTCAGTGGCGCGGTCACCTAGGGACGCTGAAGCTGCTGTAGCAGGACTGATAGTTATTCCTTGGGAGAATTGCAAGATGAGCCCCATTGTATTAGCAACCCCTCTTCTACTGAAATTGTATCAATGTACTCAGACCTTTGAAGAATGAAGTCAGGGTGCAAAATATCTGACACTTATCGTTTTTTTTCATTCACCAAAAGAGAGTTTAATACTTGGACAAACAAAATATAGAATACAATAAACACACTTTCTCTCATATAGCATGACATTCAGAGCTGTTTCATTGCAAATCAGAATGACTGTTGTCAGAGTTAAACTTCAGTAAATTTCTTTGGCAATGAGAAGCCAGCAAATTATTCCATACTGATTTGAAATTCTCACACATTAAGCTTTTTAATTTCCAAGCAGTACTTTTGTGTTGCAACAGTTTGAGTCGTATCTTTTAGAAATTCTCTGTGTCTAATATGGTCAGCACTCCCAATTATTCACTCCACTGACAAGTGAAACAAATGGGACCAACCAGTGCATTCTGTATTATCTACACCCCTTGGATTCCCTGACAATAATTAATACAATGGCAAGCTGCTGTTACCAGCCTTGACGACATGAGCTCAACAACATAAGCTCTCCCTTTCCAAGAGCTCTTGAAAGGAAATTACATCCAGCGGTGAGGTCATATATATGTATCTTGGTCGCAAGCAGCCAGGAGGTTATGTCATAGTACTGTCTGGGACCCTAGATCAGATTCTATTGTACGGTATTGTTAATATCACCAGGTCATTATTCACATCATTACACCATGAAGCTAAGGTGCATGGAATATGTCAGGAACTTATGAATATGTAGCCCTGAACATAGAGATATACACAGCCTTTAATAGCAAAGACTGTCAGGGAAGTTCATTAACATGCCACATGATCTTACTGAAGCGGCAGTACTGACCATATCACTGGTATGGTCACACACCATTATGTAGTGTTACTTCATTTGCTCATAAAACAAATAAACAGAGTCTTAATATATACACATTATACACTGTATTTAAGTAGTGTTAGGTAAACTCAGTTTATGCATCTGCAACAGAAACAAGTTTCGTGATTAAAAAAGCAAAAAATAAATTAATACAGACATATTTTTGTTTTATGTACCAGTCAACTGACCAATATGTCCTTTTTAAAGAGCTGTCATGCAATCATACTAACCCCTCTTATTTTAGCCTGTGAGGATATTAACAGGTTTTTTAATTATAGAGGAGCACTTTCCCTCAACATCCATTAAAGGAATGCCGTGCTAATTTTAAATCCTCGCAGCAGGCATTTGCATCAACAGAAGAAAAGTGGATGAGTTTCTCTTTAACAGCTGTAATTTGTGTTTTCCAATCACCATGCTGATTTCTGCTCATTATACTCCGGTTTCACACCGGTAAGTGAGCAAAGTTTGGATTGATTGACTCTAATTAACTAAAAAATGTTCCAAGCCATGGATTTATTATCATGCTAGCTAGCCACAAATGTCAGAGACTTTCACAAATTATTATCCTCTTAAGATAAATATCTTTGAAATCAAATGAGTGTGGAAACACAAGGAACATGTATTGTTATACTGATGAATTTGTTTGTCATGTTTTCTGCTGAGCTCCACATTAAAGACTCACCTGGGCAATCACACTGTTCCAGTGCACTGTTAAGCTGTACAGTATGACTGAATGACAGATGCTGTAGTTATTTTAAAGGAACACATAGTCTTGTCATCCTATTGTACTACATGGATACTGAATGAAAACTACATACTGTGTATAATTATTAAGTCATATAAAAATAAAATTACAGATTACAAGATATCATCAGCAGTGGACAGGGCCTACTTTATGTTACCAGAAAACCTATTTCCTCTTGTGTGCTCCAAAACTTGGCAGCATCTCCCTCATTGATATTTTAGACACAGTAGCACCTCTCTCAACTCACATTCTTTCCTTGACTCCATCAGCTCCATGGCTCAACTCTCCACTTTCTTATGAACAAAGACAGGCTGGTTTGAGAGGACACTTCCATTTTCCTGGGTTTAAAAAGATCTCAAAGCAGAATTTTGGTTAGCCTAAGAAGACAGTACGCTGCTCTGATTCACTCGGCTTCACGTCAGTGATCAGAAGTGATTACTGAAGTGAATCCAAATGAAACGGGTCCATCGGCTGCACGGTGGCACCAGGCTGAAATTGAGAATCATGCTGCCTGTAAATCAGATTTTCTCAACATGTCTCTTGCAAAATATTCCTTTATACTGAATTACAAAAGACATCTTCTAAACCAGCTTTGAAGCATCAGAGACTACAACAACACAGCAAGGATTGTGCTCTATATTTCATCCTCATCATACTGAAACAAGCATCAAATGCTGCTCAACTGTCAAGTATATCCCTATTAGTATTTCTAGTCCACCCTCTTTAGTTTCAGCATTAAGGTGTGAACACTTTGAGGCACGCCTGCAGATAGATGTGATGACATCTAGTTGTGGCTCACTTTCATTTATTTAGGGGATTGATTAGATGCAAGGAGAGTAGATAAATGTGTTGGAGAGGCACCTTCATTTGAGATATTGCCATATAGTCAGTACAGAATATTAGATGGCCTGAACATTTTTCTCTTCAAGGTGCTTTTAGAGAGTTAGTTGCATCGTGGCTTTGCAAGCAGTTGACTAAGTTAGTGTCATAGTGAATGTTCTTTATGTTTTTGTTTCTACAGTACTATAATAATAATATAATAATAATATAGCTAGTCCAAATTATACCTAAGAAAACTTTACCAAAGCTCTGAAAAGTATTTTTTTTCCTCATGAAAGATGCTATAAAAGTATGCTTTCTTATTAATATATTTTTAATTGTTGTTAATATTCAGATTGACTAAGTTTAACATTACATGCTATGGTAAATGCTATATTAACATACTACATACTGGACCATGTTGCAGTCAGTTATCTTTCAAAGGTTGTTGTGTCCATACTGCCCCCTTCTGTCCCCACTAGTATGGGAAGCATCTGGCGTACCAACAAACAGCAGCATCTCTATCAAGTCAGAAGGAGAGAGTAACATATCTTTAAAGTGGCAGTCTTAAAGCAGTGACCTTGAACCTACTAAAATTACAAAAAATATTAAGAGCTTGTGTACCCTTTTAAGAAATATATAAACTGTATTTACTTATTTCCATTTTTATGAAAATTATTAATATTCAAGATTTTTCCACTTAACTTTTAACATCTATATGGAGCAGACATTGTGTTGTTTACTACTAGTATGACACTGTTTAAACATGATGAAAGAAAAATCAATTTTCTACAAGTACTAAATGTGATTCAGTTAAGATTCCAAATTGAAAACAGTGTTTCCCCCGGGTTCTTTAGAAAGCCAGTGGATAGTGCGCACACAACATCCTTTTGTGCACACTATTTACCCCTGGATTGCTCCAGGCTAATGTCTCAATAATTTTCACTCCTTTCTCAGGTCCTTCCCACAAAGGACTTAACTAATGATCCATGGACAAAATGAAGCATTTAAATTTATTCATTAATCATTCATCTCCAGCTCATTGAAAATGCTAAACTTCCACAAAATTAAGATTGAATATTGAAAAGTGATTGAGGGAGACAGCTTTCAGTGAATGAAGAGAGTAGAAGAGTGTGAGCTGTGATAACAAAAACAGGGCCTTTCAAGAGACAGTGGTCTTCACATGGGCATGGTCAAGGTGGCCAAGGTGTACTAAGTGCTAGTTAAGGTCACGGGGTTTCACTAGTCGTAATTAGATCTTGGAATCTGGAGAAGCGTAGAATTTCTGTCAACACTGCCTGTAATTATTCTCTTTTCCAATTAATGGTGACATAGATTAATTATCTGATGAGGCAAAGCCAATTGCAATCATTCACCCAGCTAAAATTAGATCAGTCCTGACAGCAGCATGAAAGTCACCTGTTTCATTGTTATGGATTTGCTGCAAGTAAAGAGGGGGAATAGTGAAGCGTGCTAGGGTAAGTAAGTTGTCTGGTACAGGTGAATGTCCAATTACACTGCTATTTGAACTGAAGGCATCTACTCATTGGATCCAGCAGCATCTGGATTGGCTTGTTTGTTCACCCCATAGCATCATCAGTGGTAGTAGAGTCATCTGTCAAGGACTGTAGGAAGGCTGAGATGAGTTCAGTTTCTTCTGACAACCCCTCCTGTTCAGATAAGGTACAAAACATAATACATAAAAACAGGCTAATTAAGAAAATGCTGCTTTTGTGTAAAGGCATGAATAACAAATCCTTGTTTTATATGTCTCCCACACACATAGCTGATGTGTAGTGAGTAAAGTTACCGTCTCATCTTATTTTTGTGGGGAAGGAGAACAAGAGGCTCCTGGTGAACCACGTCCAGGTTCAGTGCTCTTCTGTTTTAAAAACCTCAGCATCCAGTTTTTCTATTAAACTGCCTGGCACTGTCAACCAGCTTGGGAATCTGAACCAGCCTAGCCATGCAGAAATTCTCTGACTAACAATTATATCAGAAACAGGATCTTGGATTACTGTCCCCTGGGACTGGGGCAGTGGGCGTCTGCTCCAATCATTACTGGCCATTCAACAAGGCTCTGCACTGCTCTCCGCTGTTAGCCATTGTCAATTATGCCATCCCTAGTGTAAACTCGCAGAACACAAAGCTGAACTGCCAGTTCTGGCAGGAGTGTAACAGGATGACAGCACCCCCCCAAACCCCACCCCCCCACCCCCTCCCACCCGCCCACCCAAGGGTTCCCTGGCCTTCCTTCCCTCAAGCTACTTTTGAACAAACTGCCATTTGGCTGCGTACTATAACTGTGAAAGCGCTAACCTGACCTCTTCTATGTTCTGCACGCGGGGGTTAAGTGGACATGATGGATTAGTATAGGCCTCATCAGGATTCAGCCTGGTTTAACTCCAGTTACAACCAATATCAGTTTTATTGATTCTTTCATTTCTTTACACTGTCATCTGATACTGATAAGCTCTGACCCTGTTGAAATACTAAATGCATTATTGCAACCTTAAATACTGCCTGTTTATTTCTTTGCATTAAGCTCACAAGCAAAGCTTTAGTATTTAGATAAGTAGACTGTATTTATACCTGCTCATGAACTCATAAAGCGTTTTATAACTGAAAAGTTCTTTTTGTTTTTTCTTCCATCTGTACTTTTTGGAGGATAGACCCTGAGCTGGACTCTTCATCAGGAGCCTGTTTAAAGTGAGTGCTGCCTGCTCTGATGGACCCTGTGCTGAGCTGTGACGGGTGACGGTGTGGTGCGCTTGAATACACCAGCTCTTTTGTCCTTCACACTCTGCAGCTCTCTGATAGCTCCTCCCCCTGTGCCCCACTCCTCCCTGCCTTGAGCTGTGATCTGCTGGGGCCTTTTGAGGCTGGGCCGCTGAGACATGACTGCTTCCTGTAATGTCTGGACCAGACCCATCGCAAAAAAACATGTCAGCAGTCAGAGGAGGAGGAGGAGGAGGAGGAGGAAATAAGGAAACCACCTGACAGTATTTTACTTGGTACCCTCCTGGCAAGCTCTAATCAAATCTCAGCATATTTTGCCTCTAGCATATCTGATAAATTTGCATTAGGATAAAATTAACCCCAAAACAAAATAAGAATGTACACAAAACAACAAATTACAGCTGCCAAACATGGCTGTCTAGGGATTTGGGATATCTTACTGTTGGAAGGAAGTGAAAAAAGTGGAAGTTGTTCATACTATGGTTGCATGCCACCTGGCTCTGCGGTAATACTGGACAGGACATTTCATAAAGATTCATCACTGTCCCTCTGTCCGCTTTGACCTCATCGCACATCACAGCACAGATTAGACACCGATTATCCTCTAATTGAAGATCCTTACTTTTCAACCTTGCAGAATATGCTCGAACTCTTCTGCAAGACAGACAGAAGGTTAGACTGTTCACAAAGAAAAGCTGTAATACATGGACAACTTCCATGTGGTGCAATGAACTCTGAATTAGCTGCAGAGTCAAAAATAAAACAAAAAACAAACATCTAAAGGGAAAACAGGCTAAAAGATTAGTGCAATGCAACCAGACATGATGCATGTATATAGAGTTATCTACAACAGAGAGGCAGAGCTAGCCTAAGAGATGGGGTCACCCAGTAGGGGCTCTAGCACACACATCATCCATCACATCAGTCTGTGATCTGATAAGTAAATGTAAAGACTGCAATGTAAGAGTGGTGTCTTAAACTCCACCATAGTAGTGACGCACAAAGCCTTGGTGGATATTTGCCTGGCTGCTCTTGCTTGGCAAAGAAGACACAAGGCAACTGACTAGCCGGATGAGGCTCAAACAATGCCAAGCATAACATGGAGTTACAGTAGTATGCAAAAGAATATGCTGCCATCCGGTAGAATACCTAGACTGGGATGAAAGTTGAATAAAAGGCTTTGCTATTTAAATGAATGGTGACAGTTGGTGCAGCCTGTTTTACATGTATATGTACAAATACCTGGGCTGTTTTTATTTTCCAGTCGGTCTCTTGAGAAAGAGCCTGGCACCGGTCCAGTTCAGCCTGGCTGTAGAGGCTGCGTTGTTTGAAGTATTTCACCAAAGCTTTGTGCATCCTCTTCTGCAACAAAGAGAGCTAGGGGGAGAGAAGGCAGAGAAAAGGAATTGGTAAGGCAGGAGAGGAAATTAATGGCAGTGTTCAAGAAGAATGATGGAGGGGAATAGAGAAAGCAGTCAATAGCCCATTCTGCAGTACACGGGCCTGACAGGAATTTCACAGTCTCTTGGTTTCTCTGCCCACTCGTGTGCACTCATCAGAATCCAGTCACATCTGGCTGCCAGGATGGGGGGTTAATTTTCTCTAAATGCTTCAGCAGTTTTGTTCTAGCCGAGGCAAACTCTGTGACTGCAAAGCTGATGAGTAAAATATTTCTACTTCACCCAGTTTAACTTTATACCAATCCCCTCAAGACATATTTTACACATACACACAGAGTCATGAACCCCCCACTGAAACCAGAAATTATTCCTAGTCTCTTGGAAAGACATGCTGCTTGCTTTATTATTTGAACACAGTTTCAAGCAAAGAGGTTTAAATTCTGATAGATGCCATTGCTTTTCTTCCCCCTCCATCTCTCTACTCTTCCTACAAAGCTTATCATTGCTTGGCAATGTGTTCCCCAGTGCATTGAAAACTAAAGCGAATTAGCTCAGTCATCAGCTCCTGAAGAAAAGACAATAACAAGAATGCTCTTTATGGTGTACCCTGTTAAAACCCAAGAGCTGAAAGCCTCCACATAAACAACACTGTGCTTACATGTACAGTAGATTGAAAAGGATTTTGATAAGAGATACAGTGAAATTCTATCAAATGTTAATTGCGCATTTTTCTTAATTTGCAATTAAGAATCATGAATATTTGAATATATTTGATTAATACTTTAATGTAAATACAGTTGACATGATTACATCCTATCTTTGAAAAAATTACTAACTCAAATAAAAAATAATTACCTCAAGTGAGTCTTAATCAGTCAATTAATAATGTGATGTACTTTTTACAAATCAAATTTGCAATAGTTTGAGTTGTGTGAGTGAAAAGCTTATGTTTTAGTAATATGAATATTTATCCTCAAAAGTAGCATCTTTATGTGTCTAATGATCTTTTTCTTCTGTTTTTAACAATCTTGATTGTGACTGTTGGGTCACCACTATCCTGAGTGAATAAGTTATTAGTATATCAATAACCTGATATATATCTAGAGTGGACGAGAGGTACTGAAAAAGTTCAGTTAAAAAAGAAGTAATATAGCAATCTAATAAAAACATAATTCATAACAAATAAAGGTCCTGCATTGAAAATATCCCTCAGGAAAAGTATACTTTCAGATGAATGCCCTGCAATTGTTAAACTACAATAAATATTATGTAAAGTATATATATACATATTATGGAGAGGGAGAGAGAGAGAGCGAGAGAGAGAGAGAATGAGAGCTAGTCCCTCTCACCATGGAGGGTTGCATCAGGAAGGGCATCCAGCACAAAACCTCAGCCAAATTACCATTCTGCTGTGGCGACCCCTTGGAGAGAATACAAGGAAGTAGCCAATGGTATTTGAACTATACCATGAATGTTTGCTGTCATTACACTGTTAGGTCTAAAAATGTTCAGACTGTGACATAATTTTCAGTATTTTGCTCCTATATACCACCACAATAGATTTTAATTTAAACAATGGAGTGCACGCTTTAAGTTTTAACATAAATAAAATGTCATTTTTAACAATTTCTCAAGAATCCTGTGTGACTGATTGCTTAAAGTCTGATGCTCATGGACATTACCAAAGACTGGGTTTCCTCCTTTGTGATTTTTTTTTTTCCAGGCCTTTACTGCAGCTGCGTCGGTTGTTTGTTTGGTGGTCTTTCCCCATTTGGTTTTGTCTTCAGTGAGTAAAATGCAGCTCCACTGAGTAGTGATCAGGGGACTGACATGGCCATTGCAGAAGGTTCCATTTCTTTACTATCAAAAGCTCCTGGGTTGCTTTCTCAGTATGTTTAGGGTCATTGTCCAGCTCTACTGTGAAGCACTGTCCAATCAGCTTTGCTGTGCTTGGCTGAATCTGAGCAAACAGTATAGCTCTGTCCACTTCAGAATTCATCTGGCTGTTCAGTGACATCATCAATAAACACTAGTGACCCAGTGCTCATGCATCACACTGCCTTCACTGTTATACAGGTGATGTTATGTGTTTGGATCATAAGCCATTACAAGCCTTCTAGAAACCACCCGCACCCCACCACCTCCATACACAAACACACACAATTTTCAGGGTTGAGTTGATCTTGGTTTTGTCTGTCCAAAGAATGTTGTTGCAAAACTGCTCTGGCTTCTGTTGATATGCAGGCCTTTTCTTCTCACCAGTGTATTCCTGTTTTCTCAGAATGTACCAAAACTGTTTATTTGGCCGTTCTCAGTGTTCTCACCATCATTCTGATGGATTTGTTTTGCTTTTGCAGCCTAAGAGTGGCCTGATTTACTCACACTAAGAGCTCCTTTGACCGAAACCCTTCCAAATGCAAACGCCACACTTGAAATCATCCCCAAACCTTTTACCTACTTAATTTATGCATACAGTATTAAAGAACTAAAGCTGAGAGTCTTCACTTAAATTGCATCATGATTGTTTGGTTTTCAAATCTAGTGTGATGGCAAAATTGTAAAAATGTTGTCACTGCCCAAAGATCTAACTACATTTCAGTGACACCCAAGAGATGTGTTTAACTGTGCCCCTCAGTTAAATTTAATAAAAGAGATTATGGGTTGTGCAAAACAGAAATGACTGGCATCTCACATGCACGCATTAACGTGCTGATCTCTCAAATGATCCTGACAATGTTAAATGCATTTACCTTGTTGCCTCCATTTATAAACAAATCAATTAAAGGCACTCAAGTTGTATAATATATGTTCTAACTGGGACATAATATGCAAACATTATAAGGATAATTGGAAATTTAAAACAGGAAGGAAATGTTTTTGAATGTTCTTGTATAAATCAGATTAAATGTGATAGGTCAACATCTACATTTCAGAAACATTGCTGATTATAAGCTTGTTATAAAAACTAAATTTAGGCATAAAACACTAGCCGAGAGGCTGCTGTTGTACAAGTGTAGAGTTGAAACAAACAAAAATGGTGAAGGCTGAATCCGGAGTAAAAGAAAATCAGGCTTTGATCATGAGCGTGGAAAATCCTGTCCACAGGATTTTATTTTTGCATGCATTTTTCACTTGATAACATTCATGCAGTTAGATGAGGAATTGCTCAAGTAAAGGTATTAGTCATTTTTGGAACAAATAATATGTATTTTTCATTGCAGGAACAGTGTGGCTTCTTCCTGGTGTTATGCTTGTCATGTGTAATTCTATTCTAGTTAAATAGTGTCAAAATCTATAAAGATTAAAGAGTAAAATGCTGCTGAGTTGTCTCCCTCAACTAGTCAGACCTCTAGTGCTATTTTAGCACTGAAGGCATATTCATTGTCTGATCCTAAACTGTGTTTGCTGCTGATCTCTTAGCAATTACTCTGGTGAGCAGGGCAAATTTGTAACACAACGATGATAAAATTTTTCACCTCTGGCCACCTTACAAAAGTATAATCAGGGAAATGTAGAAGTTATAGTATTTACATGTACCATCAACTTCTTGCTCTACTCCCCTTGGTGGCAAAACTACATAGCTATCATTACATTATGTCACATCCATCATCCTCCTCCACTCGAGTTATCTCATTATTAGACTGCTGCAGTAACCTCCTTACTGGTTGCCAAACTAAAACCTTCTTAAAATTACTGTCTATGAAAAGAAGCGGTATCCAGTGCAAAGAATTCCACCAAATAAAACATGAAGGAACAGCAAAGATCTTAGGTTGTGAAACATAAATAAAAAGAGAGGGAGGGGAAGAGATAGAAAATTCAAGCAGAGGTTATGTAAAATGTACCTGTGTGTAATAATGAAAAGATTTATGTGCACTGTTCTTCTCGCTCACTGCAGACACTGCCTCATGTTTGGCCTCCATGAGAACCTTCCTAAGGTCTTCATACTGGCTTGCCAGCTGTTTATTCTCCTTTAGTGCAGTTTTGAGTGCTTCCTAAACAAGCAGGAACAAAAAAGTTCAGGGTCAAACAGCAAATGTTTTTTTTTTTTTTTGTTGTTTTTTTTTTAACTGTAGCTATTAAATCACTGCTAACATATAAGCAGCTGCTGTTACTGCAGACCATTGATGTAACTGTGCCATACCTGCACTACATTGTCACTAGGGATGCACTGATCCAACTTTTTACCACCTATTCCTGATTCTGACACATCAGTTCAAAGTATATGTCAGTATCAGGTATTGAGCCAATACGTTTTAAAAAATTTTCCAATAAGTGCATACCTTACTCCAGTGGAAATCAGGATTTTTTTTCTGTAAGGCATCACCAAGACCAAGGATTACAGTAGCACTAACAACTACAATGTTAGCAGCCTGCTATGACAAAGGTAGTTGATAGCAGAAATACCTAACATATTTTTGACAAAGAAAGTATATTTAATAGGAGTCACAATACTTTATCTGAGTCATAAAGTTGATATCAGCACTGATACCAGTCAGATGCCTATAAGTGGTGCACCCCTAACTGTTGTAGTACAGGCAAAAAAATGCAAGGACTAGAACGAAAGATTTTTAACATTTGTACACAAATTTTACAGTTAGAGCAGTAAGAATCTGGAAATGGCTTTGTGTTGGTATGATGACCATTTTATAAGACAGTTTGTAAGAGAACTGGCAGAAGAACAACTTCTAAGTCAGCATGGTAGTCAGATGTAAGATTTATACTGAATAATCACAGTAATTGTTGTTTTCATGACTCAAATCAGTTATGTACAGGTTTCCAGGAAAATATTTAACATAGCAAATAAAACAAGATATACAATATACAGCAGTGTCCATAGACTTCACTGACCATTTAGAAGTTGTATCACTGATCTGATATGTGTGTGTAATACAATATGCAGATTGTAACTGTGTTGTTAAATAAGGCGACATAAATAGTAGGCATACAACACAGTATGCTTTTCTGGGAAATCAAGCAAATAAATCACAGTGAGGATGCGTCTCTCTGCATGTCCCTTTTTCATTTGAACAATGTTTCCTGAGTACCGGATAAGGGTGTGAATATCTCAACTCTACCTGCAGACATAATGAAGTGTGTCTCTGCAGTAAAACAGAACAGCACTAAAGTGATGAGTTTAACCCAGCAGAAAGAGGGGCTGTAAACATGACAAATGCCTGCTATTGATTTCAGGTTTAATTACTCCATGCAGCACTGACAAAGCCCATCTGATGCTGTTGTGAAGTGTAAATGGAACAAATTACACTTCATTGCCCATAAGAAACTGATAGCGTCGGCAGTTTGCATTGTTTACTTTGTCCTCAACAGACGACAAGCTCTGATCAAATCAAAAAATAGGTGCATGCTGGAAAGCTGAAAGCCCTCCACATATGTGCAGAATCGTTTGAATTGAGATGACCATAGATTCCTAACCACTTAACCTATTTCAGCTTCATACCCTGTATTTGGATCTTTATTAACCACATGCACAAAAATGATCACATACAGTAACTTATAAACTTCCAACAACTTCTAGTTATACTGACCTGTATCAGTTTGTGAAGAGAAGAAGGGGTCAGAGTCAGCATATTTATAAAAACAATCTCATATTTGAAAGTTTCTAACCATTCTGTTTCATGCACTGTGATTTCTGGCTGCGCACTCTGCCTATTATGTTTTGCAAATGTAGACATTATGTGTGTTTTATATTGGTCGCAATGATTAGTGACCAATTTCCTTAGAACCTCAGTCTGTCTCAGATCTTTTTATTTAGTAAGGAGTATTGTTGTTATATCATCTTATTTTGTCAAGTGAAAAAGACTAAACCCTTTTTTGCATGACTAACTTTTATCTGGCTAATGGGAGTTGTGTCTATGAGGAAGACTTCTAATTCTTAAATTGTCTCACGCCAACAACTTCTTTAAAGTTGCTGCACTTGGATGCATGGCGGCTTAAGCTCCATTGCCTTTTCTTGTTTTGAACTAATGCATTCTTGATCACCGTTTAATGAAACTATATACCACATGGCGATTTCACATTAGATAAGCCATGTGAAACCCCCATCAGCAAAGAGGCTCTGGCTGGGGCTGATAATCCTGCAGATGAAAACCTTACAATAAATAGGGGTTTCTCTTACAAAGGAGTGTTCAAATGCTTGCCATTTTGTGCACAGCAGATTCATGTTTTTAGAAAAGGCTATTTTATGACATAAATATAGCAAAGTCCAGGTTATATGCCTATTTGATGTAGAGAACTGCATGCTTACATTCAAACTGCTATTGAAAATGTTGGCCTACAGGTAAGAAGAGAATACACAGATCTCACCACGACATGCATCATCAAATTCGTCCAGACAAAAGACTGTAACAACACTGAGTTGTCATTTGCGGAAAAAGCACTTAAACGAGATTGACCGTGGCTTGTAATTTTAATTGCACACAGCTCTTTTCTCTGTATCTTAAGGGAAGTATTGTGACAAGCAATGTGCTGACACTAATCCATAAACAAATAAACAATGAGATGTTTTTTTACAGCTCGTCTCTGATTTCACAGTATTTGACACAAAAGTCATGTATTTACAGAGAGTTATTGTGAACTGCATTTATTTTACCTTGGTGTCTTCCATTTGCTTTTTTCTTGCTGTAACATGAGCAGTGTGTGTCTGCATGGATCGCTGTGTTCGTTGTTGGCAGTTATTAATATCAGACTGCAAGGTGCTCATTATGAGAGCAGCTGATTTGTTTTTGAACTCCATCACATCAAAAACACTCCTGGAGGGAAAAATCAAATACATAAAATTAAATAAAACTAAATTATTATAATAATTACTACGTATTTTTTCTTTTTTTAAAAGGTTGTACGTTTTAAGAGCATTTGATTCAAAGCACTAAACAGGCTTTATGTGGCTTTTATAAGAAAAGAAAGGGCAATATTTGCCTCTTATTTTAAAAAAGGGGTGAAAATTATTCATTATCAACCCTCCTTTCCCTATACTGAGTAATTCCTGCAGATAAATAACTTACTGAAGTTCTGCTATGACTCCCGGCATGCTTTCAGCTATTTTTTTCATTTTATCTGAAGCATCTTGGTATTCTTCACTATTATTCATAAGGTCATTGATCCTGGCCAAAGTGTTGTTGTATTTCTTTATAGCGGCGCAGTGTAAATCCTGTAAACAAAGAGTTGCATTAATTTTTTTAAAAAGTATGAATCATATTTTGTTCATAGTGCTTAGGGAAAGAGATAATTATGATAAATAGCTATGACTAGCTTTGTGCTCATTGAGCTTTACAGAGTAAACCTGACTTAGTAACTTGTTCTTTGACTCAAGATGCACTGCTTCGTGCATCTTTGGCCTACCTGAGTAGCTTTCCAGTGATCACATTGCAGTTTTTTCTCTTTCTTAAGGCAGGCTAATGTCTTCTTGTGTTCACATGAAATCTTTTCCAAATAATCTGTAATTTTCCTGATTTCCTAGAAAATACAAAAAGTAATTACAAATGTAGCTGAGTTAAACCTTTGAAATGGTCTTCTACTATTGTCCAGCTTTTTTGGTACCTCAATTTTTGCCTCTAGGGCTCGTGTTACGGAAGATGCATCTTCAAATTCTTTTTGAAGTCGCTGGTTGGTTAGCATTGAACTTCTTTGCTGTTGTTTCAGTTGTTCATTGAGATCTGCACACTGAGTCTGATGAAAAATGAAAATATTAACTGCAATGTCATTTTTCTGACCTCAAGAGGTATAAATGCGAACAGAGTGGGAATACATAAAATGATGCAGTTAATCTTAGCTTTGGATTACTACAGCAGCTTAGAAAATGGATGGATGAATAGATTTATTAAACTAATAGTGTTTTCTTTTTACTGGGACAATTTTTTCAAATTTCACTGCTTTATAACAACATAATTTTAAGCATATACATGTGTTTCACACAAACTGTGAAAGTTTGGAAGAACACTTGTTTATACTTTTGAGGATTTAAATGTAACTTTGTTATTGTCTATCATAATTAGCCACATTCTTTTAAAGTCTGTGTAAATTTATGAATCTCAAGCACCTCACAAATTTACCTTTAGTTGTTCCAGGGTATTTATCTGACCTGTCAGATCTTTCCTTAAGTTTTCGATCTCTGTCTGTAGAGCACAAAGAGACCATTGAATAACACTGGAGAAATATTTCTTATCTCACATTTTTGTTATACACTGTAACCCACGGGGTCTACACAGATGTTATACATATGTTGTTACTGACCCTGGCCCTCTCTTCCTCCATGAAGGTTAGCTGCTCTTGTTCATCGAGCTTAGCCTGAATGACACTGTGCTGGGCTACAACTTGGGTCACTTCCTTCTGAGCCTTTTCCCACTGCTCGTCATTGTCAGTGATTTTCTGGAGCATCTGCTTCCTCTCCTCATGCATCTGCTTCACTGCTTTCTCGCTAACAAAAATCACAAAGTAAAGTAAAAGCAAATACACACATTGACTACTATATACAGCACTGATACTTAATAAGAGAAGATACATGTCCCTGCTTGCTTTGGCACGGTACCTCTCAAAAATTTTTATCTTGTAGTCTTCCACACTCTGTTCATACTCCATGGTTTCTTCATTGAGAGCTGCAAAAGTTTTACGTTTTGATTCAAGATGTTCTTCTCCACTGGAGACTTCTGCTTCCTGATTCAGTTTCTGTGGATAACATATATAGAAAAATTAATGGAGCAGTTAGTTCAAACTATTTTTATACCCAATAATTTATGAAAAATGTTCAGTATAATTGTTTAAATTGCAGAGAGGAAAAAGAGTACACTGCTCATTGTTTATGGTACAAAGCAGCAAAGATTGAAAAGTGTGTTTGAATGTGTTAACTTTGTAATTGGAAAAGAAATTCCTTTTCAAGCCAAACTCTGTCTGCTCAGAAAATACCCTGAAGACTTTGTTGTCACTCTACAGCAGTCGCTGCTCATTGACTTTAAAGGATAATTGCACTTATGGAAAAACACCAACATACCTTCTATAGGAATGGTGATAATGGAACTGGAGCCTGTGTAGCTCAGAGACTCACTTATAGTGTAAAAAAGAAAGTTGTGAACTTTGCTCACGTGTAGAGCCCTGATAGGTTTTGGAAGCTCATCATTTTGAATATTTGAAAACTTGATGGTCTTTGGACTGTAAACTATGTCATTTTATTTTCTAAAATTAAAACAGTGCATATATACACAATATGCATTGTTGGTTTTTTGTTAAATTCAATGTTTCTGTGGATGACATACAGCCTGACCAAATGAGCCATTAAGACACACACATGTAGCAAAGGCACCCCTTGCACGATGAAGAAAATTGCAGAGTTTTCATTACATTATAACACTGTTGTGATTTTACTTACAGTTTTCTCAATGTCTTCTTGCAGTGAAAATAGTTTTTCTTTTAAGTTCTTATTCTTACGCATTTCATCTTCAATTTGAAAGCCCACTTGTGCAATCTGCAAAAAAAGTTTTCAATAAACAACAAGGGGGAAAGCAATTATACCATTACTTCTGTGTACTTAAAATTACTCTTAATATGGATACTGTGATTTACCATGTCTTTTCCACTTTTCTCAAGCTCCATCATTTCTGGGATCCGCTGAGTTATAAGTGCACACTTCTCTTCTACAAGAGCAATTGTCTTTTCAGCATCCTTTATTTCAGCATCCAGACTGTTCTTGTTCATCTTCAGCTGGTTTAAATCTTCCCTGGGGGACAAAAAATACAGGTTTGTCTTCTATTTTTAACCTGTAATCAAACCCTTAATTGATTTATTCAATTTTAAATGTGAGTGTTATATAATAATGAAGTTGTTTAATATCTTAGTAAATCAGGATATCTAAAAATGTCATTTGTAGTCATTATAACATATGGGTAGGTACTAACTGTGCTTTAATTTGTGTTTGTTTATTTGTTGTTAATGGAAAAAAAATAATTATATTTAAAAAATTACAATAATTACAATGCAGAAGGGGAAAAAAGCCAGAAAACTTTACATTATATATATATATATATATATATATATATATATATATATATATATATTTTTATATAAAAAAAAAATAATATAAAAAAAAAAAAAAAAAAAAAAAAAAAAAAAAAAAAAAAAAAAAACAATG
>VUQH01023911.1:42388-56323 GCA_015106775.1 Etroplus canarensis
TATATATATATATATATATATATATATATATATATATATATATATGTTATTACATTAAATGACATTATTACTCATCAAAAATGACAAAATATATAAACATTGAATAAAAGGAAACATAATACCAAAAAGCTCAAGATGAGCTTCTCAACTCAAAAAATATGTTTAGATGTATAACACTAATAAAAATGTAAAGCACTTTTACACCAAGTTGGATATGCCTGAAGATGAAATGTAAAAAAAAATACATGTAGCTAAACATTTTGCCCTAAAAATATGTTTTCAAGCATAAATAAACACGTCTGAAAACACTAACCTTCATTAGAGACAAGAAAGAATATTTTTCCTAACAACTGGTATAAATAATTTCAGCCTATAGACTGAAAAGAATATTTTCTTAAAAACCAATATGGATAGCTCTTGCCTGGTAGAACATAAAGCTATTCTAGAAAACTCCTCCGAATCAGAACTTATTTCAAAAGATAGGTTGGATATGTAGCAGTACGTACACTATTACAGATGCTAGAAGTCCAAATTAAATTACAACAGAGTTAAATAAGAAAAAAGACATGCATCAAAGAATAAATGTTTCTAATAAATTGATAATTTTTATGTGTTACCTGGAGAGTTTAAAATTTCTTTAAAGATATTTTACCTTCATCCCTAAAATATTACGGATTTGCATTTTTTACATTGAAGTATTTCGCTGAAAGTTGGATATTGCAGCAGATAATACCGGAAGAACATGTTTACATCGTGATATTTATTGTAGAAATAATAGAAAATCAAAGATAGAACCCTGGGGTATCCCACAGTATTTTCAAATTCTCACACATACTGCCATAAATTAATAAATAATGACCACATAGGTTTACCACAAAAAGATTCACATGTAAAGAAATGCCAAGAAAGTACAGGGTGTTGTTGCAACAAAAAATACATTTGACTATTTTTTTTTGTTTTGTTTTGTTGTAATTTTCTTATTACTTTTTGTTTTAAAAGATCACAAAGAAAAATGCATCTGAAAATAAAAAACTCCAAAAATTAAAAACAGCCTGAACGTTAGCTGCTAATATAACTTTAAACTGAAAAAAATATTCAAAATTTGTATCTTTTTTTCCTCAAAGAGTTATCAGTTATATTTTGACGATCCTATGTTTTTCCACCGTTTAGATAGTTACTCACAATCTTTTTGCCAGAGTATTTTTCATGGCCAACAGTGCATGGTCCAATGATATCTTTTCTTTGTTGGCAGTCAGCTCCATCTCTTTAAACTCCCTCTGGGCCAGCAGAAGATCACACTGTGTTTTTGAGCAAACCTCATCAGCCTAAAGAAGAGGGGAAATCATAGGACCATTATTTTTCTCAAATATTATTTATAAAGAATCTCATGAAGTTATATATAATAAAAGGATATACATGATGCAGTTATATCATATTCTAAATCTTAGATCTTCAGTAGGCCACTGCTAAAAGAATGACTTCACTCTACAAGAGCCTTTATATAGTTGAACTTTTTATCTCTCACCCAATCACTTTCTGGCACACTTTAAAAGCATATTTACTTCCAAGCATCACACTTTAAGCACAAGTTAAGCTGAATTTTGGATTACTGGTTAATTCTGTCCTGGAGTATTGAAATTCAGAAGTGGAAAATCTCCAAGTTTTTTCTCTATTTATTTTTTAAGATTCATCCTCTAAGGATCATGAACACCTGTACCAATTCAATGGAAGGCCAGTAAATATTTAACATAGAGAGATTTCACCCTAAAGTGTTGAAAGAGTAGTGAACCACGCCACCACGAACAAGCATTGCAACACTGACTACTTTGCCATTTGTGGATTACAAATAGAGTTAGATAAGAGCAGGTGGGTGACTTAAAGTGAGTTAGCTAGCTAGAGTAAGTCTAAGAAAATTCACCTTATCTGGTGCCAGTTTAAAAGTTTATATGTAAAATGCTCCAGAATACAATTTTGTGATTTACCACTTTCATATCTGTAAAGAGCTACAATTTGCAATGAATATAGAAGCTCGGAAATCCACAAATAATGCAAATGAGAGTTGTTAACTATTTTAAAGTGCAAAGTAAAGACACATTAACTTTGTCTGGATTCTTTAACTTCACACATTGGTGTTGTGTTTAATGACATATTTGTGGAATAAGTAAGCAAAGCTTCTACCATGTGTCAAAAATGTAAAGATAATGTTTGTTTGAAAGTATAATCATGTGAATACCACAGACCATATTACAGCCTACCTCAGCTTGTGCAGCATTGATATGGTTTATGAGGTCTTTCTGGAGGTCAGTGTTTTCCTTCACAATTGGAACTTGTTTTTTTGCAAAGCTGATGTCCTCATGTAAGTGCTGATTCAACACCTCAATGTGTGACAATTTCTCCTGGGCTTGATCAAGTTTCTCACTCTCCAGTTTTAGCTGCCACTTTAATTCATTGATATCTCTAATGCAAGCCTCATGCTCTGAAAGTGGAATAGTAAAAATGAGTTAAGAAGTTTACTCAATGGTTTTAAGACCAGCTGAATCATCATAGTTCTATGAGGCTGTGACACCTTGCAGTCTCTGACCTTTTTGCACAACAAACGCGTGCTCTTTTTGTTTCCACAGTGTAATGCTGTCCACTTTGCTCTCCAAAACCCTTTTCCTTTTCTTCTCTTTGAGAAGAGCTTCCTCTGCATTCTGCCGATCAGCCTCAAGTCGCTCAATCAGATACATAACCTCACTAAGGACATCATTAATTTTCTTCAGGAGTGGGGATAATGAGCAACTTTCTAGAGGATGGAAAACTTTAATTTCAACTCAACAGACAATTCATATGTTGACTCATAGTTGAAAAGTTATGTTAAAATAATCTGACCAACTATTAAGTGTAGCCTCCATGGCTTTTTTAAACAAAAATAAAAAGTGTCAGCCAGTAAGATCTAAAACTAGAGCTTCTCCAAAAAAACTGAACACTGCTTGCTTCTTATGGCATCAGAAAATTAAGAAAAGACATTTTAAGCATGATCCTATGGTATTTGAAAAGAAAACATGTTTACCTCTTGCACAAATTGCAATGCCTTCCACATACAAATCTGTAGACATTACAGAGTCACAATCTGAGTCTCTAGATTGAAATCTGTTGTAACAAAGTAGACCTTATGTCACATTTTATAAATAATAATGCAAAAAGACATAACATGAAAAAAATAAAATAATTCACCTTAAAGCTTTGCTATATTGATGCTTGTCCTGATCAATCTGTGACTGACATCGTCCAGACTGCTATGGTATGAGAAAAATGTGTCTTTATATCGCTTTTTACACTTATCAGGATATTTGTGATGCAATCTCTCACATTTCTGACCACTCTCTGACATTACCTGTTGACACCAGTTTTCCACTGTCATCTTCATCTCTTGGATATGGAATATAACACTGTTAACCCATGGTGAAGGACTACTGAGCAAAGCACAAGTGCGACGTCTACCAGAGGAGATGGCTTGAAGATCTGCCTGATCTTGAGACAGATAAAAGGACATATAGTCAATAAAAAGCCAACCACTCCTACAATTTTTACATAAAGCACTGATAATACAACAATGAACAATCAGAACAAAGATTGCAGAGTTGCAGCAAACACTCACTCAAATTAATTATTTATATTTGGAAAAGTAATTACTAGAATTTATTTGGCTGTGAAAGCTGTTGTGTGGTTCTTTACTTGCACTTTGATTCTAGTTTTACAAACTGCAAAATACTGGAAGCATCAGTGAGAGAACAGAGAAGTAATTTTACTGTTTTAAGACAAATAAAAGGGCACAACTCTTAATGGTGAAAGGACGCCATCTGGCTGTCAAAAAAGATAAAAAGCACAAGCAGGCAATTTACAAACCTCCAGGAGTATTGATAAGGCTCTTGATTGCACTAGTCAACAGTTAGATGAATAAATATCAAGTGCAGATGAAATTATTAAAAATTAAGACTCTTACATATTCCCCCTGATCATACAGTACTATTACAATGTCATCACAAACATACAGTAAATTCAATACAATATACTCTAAGTATATACATTTTAAACCTCTTTGTGCTTGACTTAGAACAGCACAGTGATCTCTCAGGTAGCTTGAAGGCCAAAAATGCAGAAAATTACAAGTACCAGAGCAAAAAGAATATGACTTTTATAAAATTTATGTATTTTCTTGTGTACTCATGATTACATTTGGACTTATCTGATGTTGTTCATTAAGTTTTCTATTATTTTATTTTAGACACTTTTTGTTTGTTATGCTGCACAGTTACATTAAGCTGTAAGACCTTTAATTTTTATATTCTTATTTATTTCATATTTTCTTCTAACAAAGCTGTCCTAAATTAATACTGCACCATCAGCAGAAGGAATTAGAAAACCAAAGAGCCCTTGAGACACCAAAACGCAAAATCAACAAGACAGCCTTGTCTATATGAGGAGACAGAAGACAATGACACGCCCTAAATTAGAAGAACTGTGGCAACTTAATGCTTGGAAAATTCTGAGGCTGAAATTAATTGCATTTTACATTCAATTACAAATGTGGCTTCCAACAATGTTTTAAACTATATAACTGAGATGAAACAATGACTGTGCTGCATTTTGTTTTGCAACAATCTTCTTTTCCTTTTCCATTTACTTTTGCTTTACCCAAAGTAGTCCAAATTCACTCCCTTTCAGCATGTGGCAGGTCTAGTTCAGTTCACATTTACTTATTTGTTTTTTTCACTTTAATTCTAGTCAAAGTTTAAGGAAATCTGCTTGAATTAAAAGACAAACTTCTTCTTCTTTTTTCAAGTTTATTGAAGCTACTGTTTTTCCAAAGTCTGTATTTGTGTTAAATAATCTTGACCTCAATAATGGACAAAATAATTGGACTTAGAATGAAGTGAAGTGAAAAGCATTCAAGCATCCTCACTTTTCTTTTAAAACTTTACATATTTTCACAGCGCAAAACATTTTTCATTAACACAGTGATAGCTTCAGTGGACACTCAAATAACTTAACAACATTTGGAAATGTGAAAAGACAAAAAGCTGAATGCTCTGATTTGTTGAAATCTACTCATTATTAGCACGTTATTATATTCAGCCCAGTTCTATTTATATAGGTCCAGTTCAGAACAAAGGACATCTTAAGGCACTTTATATTGTAGGATAGAGCAAGCACTTGGTGATGGTGGAAAGGACGAACTCTCTTTTAACAGGAAGAGCACAGGAAAAGAAGAGCACAACGAAACTAAGGAAAAAAGACAAACTAAACAAACAGTCCTGTTCAGCCACCAGGTCATAGGATCCCACTTGTCTTATTGATGTACAGAATCTCCACAGGCTGGTGTAATCAATAGGCTTGCACCACTAAGAAGCACCACCAAGTGTGAGCAGGACAAAGCAGTTCCTGAACTTCAACTTATTATCATGCAATTGAAAGAGCCTGACAGGTCTTTTCTTCTTAACCTTCAGGGCACACAAGCACAAGTTATAGATTTAAACTATAGCTGGATTGTGTTTTCAGTCCTTGAATTAAATGTAAAAGTTTGCAGTAAGCAAATTGATCCTTGACAGAAAAAAAGGCAAAGCGCATATGCACCAACAACTGCATCCAGGGGTTTTCCTATATACAAAAAAATTGTCACCAACCAAAAAGTTTTTTGTCAGGATGTGTGGCACAAAAAGGACACAAAAGGAGGATGCAAGAACCAAGTAATGAAAATAAAGGCAAGGCTTTATTTTGGCTGATTCAAAACTCCAAATGGTGAAGAAACAGTAATTCAAAAAACACACACACACACACACACACACACACACACACACACACACACACAAAGAGCCAGGAGAAAAGGAAGACACAGGAAGCAAATAACATTACAAAAATAAAAGTAATTAACAAAAATCAAAACAGGAGCCAAAACCTGAAAAATAATAAACAAAAAAGAAACCATGACATGACAATGTTAGTCTTCCACCAAAGGAAAATCAACATAATTTCCTCAAGCATAAAATAATTCTCTTCTACAGAATATGGACAAAAGTACTGGGCCACACCTCTTAATAACTGAATTGAGGTCTTTTCATTCAGTCCTATTGCACTTAATGATAGTAGTCTGCCTCCACAAATATTTGTGGAAGAATGGCTCATTGTAAAGAGGTCACTGATTTCAAGAGTGGTGCTGCAATAGGATACCACCTTTGCAACATGTCAGTTGGTGAAATATTTTCCTTCCTACATTCCACAATCAACTGCAAGTGGTATTATTACAAAGTGGAAGCATTCAGGAACCACATCAAATCCACCACAAAACGGCAGAACATGAAAATTCAGAATCACTGAGTTTGGAAAATGTCAGTACAATGTTACTTGACTAACAGCGATGTGCCAACTCTAAAGTTTGGTGGAAAAGGGAAAATGCTAGGGGGTTGTTTTTCTGAGGTTGACCTGGGCCTCTTAGCTCAGTGAAGGGAAAATGTAATGCTTCAGCTTTCCAGCACATTTTGGACAATTCTATGCTTCCAACTTTGTAGGAACAGTATGGGGAAGGCCCTTTTCTGTTCCAGTATGATTTTACATCAGTGCACAAAGCAAGGTCCGTAACGGCATGGTTGGATGAATTTGGTGTGGCAGAACTTGACTGACCCACACAGAGCCCTAACCTCAACACTGTCAAACACCTTTGAACTGAACTAGCAATCCAGGCCCTCTCATCCAACATCAGTGTCTGACCTCACAAATGCTCTTCTGGATGAATAGGCAAAAATTCCCACAGCCACACTCCAAATCTTGTATGAA
Organism: Etroplus canarensis; assembly: GCA_015106775.1. Classification (NCBI taxonomy): domain Eukaryota; kingdom Metazoa; phylum Chordata; class Actinopteri; order Cichliformes; family Cichlidae; genus Etroplus; species Etroplus canarensis. Next base: position 49,202 of record VUQH01023911.1, read on the forward strand.
GCCTTCCCAGAAGAGTGGAAGCTCTTATAGCTGCAAAGGGGAAGCAACAGAATGGGATGTCATAAAAGCTCTTGTTGATGTAATGTGTGTAATGAGCCCTAATAGACTCTGTCTATATAGTGTACATTTTTGTTTAGCAAATGGCTAAAATTAACAGAAAATGCACAGACTTTTATGAAGCAACGTAACACTGACTCTTTGCCTTAACTATATTTAGACCTATACCGTTACCTGACCACCCCCCAAAGGCCCATTTTGAACCAGGAAAAAACCCTGTGCTTCACATAAGAAAGTCTGTAGCTTTGAAGTGTTTATGTACTGGTTTCCACAAAACCACTAAGGCAGGGAGTTCTGCAACTTTGCCCACCTGACTGAGACCAGTCATCTTACCGTAATGCTCCCAGAATAGCTTGAGTGGAGTAGCTCAGTCCAAGTAAAGAGACTAAAAAAAACTGAAGGGAAAACTAAAAAGAAGACCATCTGCTGCTGAACAGTTGAGATGAATAATACACTCTGAAGCTGGGTAGGAAGGTGCTAAGGCAATATGTCAGCGGTGGGCTGAATTATCTCTAAATCATACTGGCAGGGTGTATTATAGCCACAGAGGAGGCCCATGCGAGTCTCACTTGCAGTGCTATCTGGCCAATGATATTAGATAGTGACATTTCTTCAACATCATTAAATATCATTACATTTACTCAGCATTTTAATAGCCCTGTGTAGTGCAGATGCTTAAGCACTGGCTGGAAGACTGCATAGCACATAATAAGCCTCCACATTAAACAGGATGTAAGGCTAAAATCACCCCCAACACAAGTACTGTGTGGCCACAGTAGACAGCATCAGGTGAGGATTTCTATTTGCTATAACAAAGTGTCAAGTTGAAGTTGACTTATTCAAAAACTGCTCTTCTCACCTTGTTGAATTGGTCGTCCTTCCCTTGATGGAAATCTGAGGGGTTCGACATCTGGCATTGCTGCTACTTCCCCAAATGGAATAAGAAGGCAGTATCACCGACTCTCAAGCGACCCCTCTAAAAAGGGAGCGGCATCAGTTAACCTTCACTGAATCTTTAGCTCGGAAAAAAATGAAGCGGTTTACCTCACTCAGTTTAAGATAGATTCAACTCCTGTCGCTGAACTTTGGGTCAAAGTTAGGTTAGCCTTCAGTAACCCTCACTCATCTCCGGATGCCGCTCTTTCAGCTAACGTTAAGTTAACGTTTAATTAACATAGCTAATGACAAATTAATGAGCTGGGGGGGTCGTTGTCATGGCACAAAGAGAAAGCGAAAAATGAATAGCTATCAGCTTACTTGTATTAATGCACTTTTGGCTGCCAGCTATCAGTGAGCTGTGTTAAAGTGTGCGCTTGCTCCTTTGGGTGGCCACGTGGCAGCTGTCCAGCAAATAAATTCCTCTTCTTCAAAGTTTTCTTCGACTGTATCAACTAAAGTTGCTGTCAATCTTCTTTGGAGGTTGCTTAGCAACAAGGGGCCGTACGCTTGGAGAGGGCGAGTTACGTTCAAGAGCGGCTGCTTAGCAGCACTGGGGTGTTTTTAAAGACTGTCAATGGGCGTTCGTGTGAAGCTATGCGCATTTTGTGTAGGAATGTGATAAACTAAGTCAGGAAAGATGTTTATTTAGATGTCTCTACGCAATAGTAAGCATTGAGATCTATTTAAGACGTGTTATTTTTAAGCTCCACTAGACCAGGCGTCTCGAACCTGAGACTCAAATTTGGCAACTTTTAATTGGAATTCTGATCATCATGATTGCGTCCTTGTCTCAGGTTTCATTAACTAACTAAAGGGTCCATTCTAAAACACGTGTTTAGTATTGAAATCTGCGATCATTCTGAACTATTCTTAGGCACTGCAATAGACCCTTCAATTAGATACTTTTGAAAAAAAACAGTGCAATGTGTACCTAATTAAAGAGGTGAAAAGTCTTTAATGTTTGCAAACAGCGCATTCCATTATTCGTTTTACTAAAAGCCATTCGTGAAGTATTATTTGTTTATAAATGTATTAATATAAAGGTGATGTACACCAATCAGGCGTAACATTATGACCAATCAACTAATGTCGTTTTGGTCCTCATTTTTCACTGTGTTACAGACGCTCAGTTATATATAAATAAATATAAATTTGAAAGACAGAAAATGAAAATTAAAATAAATACATGAACATGTCTGTATAAATTGCAATATGTAACATAAATATCTCCAAAGTTACACTATAATATTTACAAGGTGTGGCAATAAAAGAAATTGGTCAAGGTGTCACTTGGAGGAATTATAGAGTTTGATGGCCACAGGTAGGATTGATTTCCTGTGGTGCACTGTGGTGGAATGAGTCTGCTGCTGAACGTGCTCCTGTTTCTGTCCAGCACGTCATTTAGAAGCTGTGAAGTATTGTTCAATATTGTGCTTGACTGGGACAGTATCCTCCTTTCTGACACCACTGTCAGAGAGTCAAGCACCACACCCACAACATTACTAGTCTTGTGATCAGTTTGTTGAGTCTGTTGGTGTCTGCTACATTCAGTCTCCTGCCCCAGGACACTACAGCATTTAGGGGTTGGCACTGGCTACCACAGACTTGGAAAATATCCTGAGTATCATCTGGCAGATATTGAAGGACCTAAGTCATCTCAGGAAATAGAAATGGCTCTGATCCATCTTGTAGATGGCTTCTGTGTGTTTAATTAAGTTCAGTTTATTGTCAACATGAACACCGAGGTATTTGTAGTCCTTTACTATCTCCACACAGGCCTCATTGATTGAAACAGGGGTCACTGGTGTTTTGGTCTGCTCATGTCCACAACCAGTTCTTTGGTCTTTGTCACGTTAAGCTGCCAATGGTTCTGTTCTCACCATGTGACAAAGTTGCCCACTACAATCCTGTACTCTTCCTCATCACCCTCTCTGATACACCTCACTACTGCAGAGTCATCAGAAAACTTCTGAAGGTGGCAAGTCTCTGTGCAGCAGTGAAAGTCTGTAGTGTAGAGGGTGAAGAGGAAAGGAGAGTGAACGGTCTCCTGTGGGGCTCTGGTGTTGCTGACCACACTGTCTGATGCACAGTGCTGCAGACACACATATTGTGGTATGCCAGTCAGGTGCCCCACATGCATTAGTGAGCCTTGGCTGCCCATGAGCCTTGCCGGTTCACCACTGTTCCTTCCTTGGACCACTTTTAATAGATTCTGACCACTGCAGATATAGAACAAACCACAAGAGTTGCAGTTTTGAAAATGCTCTGACCCACTTGTCTAGCCATCACAATTTGGCCTTGTCAGACTCATTCAAATCCTTACACTAGCCCATTTTTCCTGCTTCTAACACATCAACTTTGAGAACAAACTGTTTACTTGTCGCCTAATATATCCCACCCAATAACAGGCGCCCTGATGAAGAGATTTAGTGTTCTTCACTTCACCTGCCGGTGGTCATAATGTTATGCCTAATCAGTGTATGCACGGCATTCTTTTGGAGGGCTCACTCCTCTATAGGTCTGATCCTAGAATCGTCCCTGCCCAACACCATTGGATGCGAGCATGAATGTAACTTAGCATATTGTACTGAAGTGCAGGTTTAATGTATTTGTACTTTATTTAAGTATTTCCAGGTTATGCTACTTTCTACTTCTCCTCTCCAACATTTTGAATGTAAGTATTGTACTTTGTACTTCATACCATTAATTTTTAAAGCTTTATTTACTTATTATTTTATAGATAAATGCAATATTATAGATAAAGCCAACCAGTAATAAAATCTACCAGCAGCTCAACATTAAATGATAAACACATCAATGAATCAATAATTATGATCTAATAATAGGATTCTGAAAAATGGCATTGTACTTGAGTATGTTTACTTTAGGTACTTCACAATCAGAATCAGAACCCTTTGTTAATCCCACGGGGCAATTGCTTTACATAAATTTTAATTGTACAAGTTGTGAACTATGAAACTGATGCCTTAGGATTATAACTTTTACTGAAGTAAAAAGTCAAAATACTTTTTTCTGCTCTGCACATTAAACATGCATTTAAACTCTTGTGCAGCACCACTTAATAAATCTATAGGACAAAGTGCTGCACATGAGCCTGAAAATGATAGCAAATGTTTTCTATGTTGTTTGTCTATGCTAATTCTATTTTTGATTAAATAGTCTGTTTTACTGTGCCTGGAAATGCCCTTGCATTTATAGAATCACCAGTCAAATCATATTTATGAAAACAGTTAGTAAAGGTTTTGCAGATTCCTCCACCAAATCAAGGTTTTAAAAAAACACTTCTCTTGTTGCTACTTTCTCTCTCTAATGCTGACTAGATCATAACAAACTAAATGTGCCACAAAGAGTATTTTTCTGTCTGACAATGTGAGACACTAATGCTGAGAAGGATTTAGCATGTAAATGATATATTTGATTTGAACATGAACTTTTTAATTCTTTTGTTATGTAAATGTAATGAGAATTTTAAAAAAGCTGAAGTTTAGTGGTATGTGATGGTCTTCTTATGTTCATGTATTTTCCTTTTTATCCCAGTAACCTGCAAAACTGTTGTCAGCTGCTATTTCAGTTTCTGTTTTGTCTCTTTATCTGTTGGCTTTCACCGGGGATCCATCCACCAACTGGCACCTCACTTCCTAAGCTTAATGTTACTGTGACACAATAACTGACAAATTTGGGGAAACATTCTGAGAATCACTTTCACCAGCTTCACTCACTTATTAGAGGCTTCCCACTCTTTATTTTTGAATGAATTAATTAATAAATGAATGAATGAATGCTTTATTGTCATTGCATGCAAAAAACATACAACAAAATTTACCATGCCATCATAACAGCCTGTGCCATATAAAACCCATAAAAACACAAAAAATAAATACAATAAAATGTAGCTGCATTTTCTTTTATAGGTGGTAGTTTTCATCGTTATCCATAAAAATCTGCTTAGCGTTTGACTTTGTGATGACTAACTTTAGAAAACTACATCTGATCACAATGTGGGACATTGTCTCAGTATGTGGGACAGAGGGTCAAGGGATAAAAAATGCTGAGCAGTCCCAAGTGAGGAGACACTCTCTTATTATTTGGATCTTCCTAAACATTTTTCTTTCAAAAAGCACTTTGTCTTTGGTTTGTTTGAGCTGTGCCCTGGAGCATATTTCTTTCTGTGGTAAACATTTTAAAACATACATACACTACCAGTCAAAAGTTTGAACACACCTTCTCATTTAATGGTTTTCCTTTATTTTTATGACTGTGTACATTGTAGATTCTCACTGAAGCCATCAAAACTATGAATGAGCACATATGGAATTATGTAGTGAAGAAAAAAGTGTGAAATAAGTCCAAACATGTTTTATATTTTAGATTCTTCAAAATACCCACCCTTTGCTTTGATTACTGCTTTGCACACTCTTGGCATTCTCTCGATGAGCTTCATGAGGTAGTCACCTGAAATGGTTTTCACTTCACAGGTGTGTCTTGTCAGGGTTCATTTGTGCAATTTCTTGCCTTACTGGGGTTGGGACCATCAGTTGTGTTGAGCAGAAGTCAATGAGAAATGAGAAGGTGTGTCCAAACTTTTGACTGGTAGCGTACATAAATACATATATACATATTTAACACATATCAATACATGCATTAATATTTACAGTGCGCAAAAAATCAAAACATTTTAAAACCCCAACATTACAAATACACAAATGTTGGACAGAACACATATAAAATAACAGTAAAAAACTAACAAACAAGTAATATCTAAGTTATATTTTGAACTAAGACTTGTAGTTAAGTCACAGTTAAAGTAATTATTTGTCGACTGTTTTTTTTTTCTAAAATTACGCTTGTTAATTTACATGACGTCATCTTATTATACCCACATAAACCTGAAAGGCTTTAACTTGCTACTGACTTGTGTGTACATATGTATATATTACCACATGTATACGTGGGTGAATATTCTTCTTTTTCCCCATTTTTTTTTTTTTACATTCTTTAAATATTTTTGTATCAAATGTTAACATTTTGCGGCCTCACTGACGCAAGTGAAGAGATTCCGCATTACGTCATCGCGGAGGCCACATATTGGAGGCAGAAGCTGCCTTGTTCTGATCAGCCAGTGCGCTGCCCGAAAATTTCCACAACACGGGCTTTTGCAGGAGCGCGGCACGGGAACGGCCGCTTCGTGCAGCGATGCAGCACCCTACACCAAAGAAACCCTGATCGCGCCGCAGGACACGACGGATTCACGGATGGAAAGCAGTGATGTTGCGTGACACGTCTCGAAATAAATTCTGGTAAGTCTTGTGCAAGTGCACTGCTGCAGCTGCGGGAGGCTGACAGGCTACAGAGGAGCGACCTTAACCTACTTTGTCACTCTGGGTGAAAGGAGTTTGTCAAGTTTCTGTGATTAAAACGGAGATGTGCAGAAGCTGAAACGCGGATAAGGGGGGTCGTAAATGCCGGCAGATGTTCCCACAGCGTTTGAGACCTTTTGTCTGACGTCCACACAGGTGTCTCTGGCGTGACTGGTGATGAGCACGAGCAGAGCGTGTACCTCAAGGTGCCTGTTGCCATTCCTCCTGTCCTGTTACCTACTGCCAGCATTGCTGTGGTGGATGTTAGTAACAGATGTCTTAATGTCCACAGGGCAACATCACTCAGTACACGCCCTGGAGTATATTGCTCTTTAAGCTTGTGATTGCAATGCACATTTGTGTTTCCATGTTGGCTGTTGCATCACATAATTGAACAAGCAAACAAACGAACTTAATCCAGATATTCATCTTTTTTTTTAATTGTGACTGCAGAATTCATCCTTCCTAATCTGTGCACAGAACTCAGTGAAGAGTATCGTAAATAAAGTCACAGCACTAGTGACCATAAATCAACTGCACTCTTTAACATCAGGGTCCCAAAGTTTTCCGTTTTTGCAGCTGAAACCATGGCGATCACATCAGCAGGCGACAGAGAGCAGAGGGCCCTCCAGCAGACATCACCGGCTGGTACCAGGCAGGAACACTACACCAAAGCACAGCAGCTGGTTAACTTTCAGTCAGTGGTGCAGCTTTTTTTTTTTTTTTTTTTTTTTTTTGCATTTGGGTT
>VUQH01023911.1:56343-71752 GCA_015106775.1 Etroplus canarensis
TGTTCCTTCTGGAGATGGGATTTGGATGCCAGTGTAGGTTCAGTCTTGTGATATAAAAATAACTCTGGCCAATCAGTGGTAACAGCTGCGATGTACTGTCCTGAGCCAGCCAAACAGATTGGACTGTAACTCTAGTAAGTGCTTGTGTTTGGAAATGTTGCATGTCAGTGTGGTCCAAGTACACTGAGGAGGACATAAATTAACCGCTGTCCTCCATGTTTTATTGAGCCACTACAGAAATAGAATCAAAATGTAAATATCCAACTAATAAGGCATTTTTTGGTTGCTGGTTTGATATTTGTCCAACAGAAACGCTGTTCAGTGTACAAAAAATAAAGCACGAGCCATTCCTGTGAGACTCTTGGCAGCGCTTAGTCCCACCACTCTCTCTGGACTGTGAATGGTAAAAGATGATTTGCTCTTTTAAGGGAAGTTATTTTCTAGAACTCACAGGGTGACAGTGCCACAGAGAGTGAGTAATGTTTGCTGGGCCAGATGTCAGGTGTGATGTTTTGGAGTCTGCAACTAGAGAGCTAGTAAAGCTATACAAGAATGTGGCACATTCTCATTTGTAGTTAAAGATAGAGACAGCACATGCTGTATCCTGGCTTACAGTTTCTGATTTCAGATATGTTCAATCAGACCCATCCACATGGGCAGCGTTTGTTGTAATGCTTTCTTTTTTGAAAGGAGTTTGTGTTGGAGTTGTTTTTGAAGGTAGGTCGACTTGGCTTTGTAATAATTCAGCTCAGGAAAAGAGAAAGGAAGACGACCATGGTGCTTTATGAAAGGTACGTTGATCGTGTTGTTCCCATCACTGTCGTACAGTTTGTGTTGGCTGTGCTGGTTTAATATCAGCTCCTGCAAAAGATTGTATCAATCTCAGTTATTTCCAAGTATGAAAACAGACCGTAGAAGGTCATATAGCTGGCACTCTGGATGTGTTTGCTTGTGATGTGGGGAAGAGTATCAGTTTTAATCTATAAAATACTGTGTATTTGTACATTCACTTACTTTTTAAGTGATAAATGGGACTGAACATCCATTCCTTTCAGGATGACATTGAACTACTGGCTGCTGGCAGTGCTCTTACATTGCACTGCATCTAAAACTGCAGTGGCTGTATTCATCATTCCCATTTAACGGATTAGATTTATTTGTCCTGTTAAAGTTCTTTGTAATGTAAACTCTCAAAATACAGATGATTTTAATTCTTCTCTGGATGTTTTGTTCTGTTTTATGATAATTGCATCTTTCATTTTTCTCTGCTCTGCTGTGAAGTCATTTACTGAAATACTGCACTTCATACTGTAATTCCAAGTTGACTTAATAGCTTAATCCCCTCTCTCTTAAACTGGATTTCAAACATTCCTAGTGCTCCATAACTTAATGCCTGCACTGGCAATCAGAGGAAGGCAAGCAGGAGGAAAAAATGTGCTGTTGTTTGCTTTTTAACACTAGGTGAATTCTAATTTCTGCACCATTCGTCTCTGCAGCATAATATTTGGGTCTACCAATTACTGTCAGTGTAATTTGGAAAACCACGCCTGAACGATTGTCTCACAGAAAACGTGTTTTCGAACCACTCGACCAAGAACTGTCACTGTGCGCTCAACTATCAGCCTGCCCACCGTTATCGCATAAAAGATATTTACTGGTGGAAAACTTTTCTCGACAAACTTTGCTTGTCTGCAGTGGGAGGTGTGTGAGTGTGTGTTTTAACGAATGGAGCGGCTGGGATCTTTGCTGCCATAGCAACAAACCACATGACTAGGTGTATTAGATTGCCTCGGACAGTGTGCAGTGAGGCATGGTGTGAGTATTCTCTCTGCAGCTCTGCCCCTTTCAAACTCTTCGCCTAGTTCAACTTAAGTTTTTGTGAAACATATTTTGATAAGTACTGTCCCATGGTACATTCAATTTGCACTCGTTCTAAAATACTTTAAAATAGCGAGTTTAGTATGATGTTATTAGGGTTGGATTGCCCTGCAGTGGAGCAATAGGGCAAAACATGCTATAGTCTCCTTTTGTCCCCTTTTGACTGTTTCCTTTAGACAAGTCTACACTCTGGAAACCCCAGCTAGTTTTACATGGCATTGTGCTTATTTTGTCAGTCAAATAATATTATCTCTTTTTATGTCAGGAAACTAAAAGAACAGTGGCCTTTTGCAAGCCTTTCTAAGCACAAAAAAGACAAGAGGAAAACTGCGATAAAAGCATTAAACACTGCATTTATCTGTGTGATCTGGAGCAAATCACTAGCTAACCACATTAATTTGGTGGGTTAATGTTTATGCACAAAAGCATTGACTGTGCAGCATTTCCCTCACTTTTCTCATTAAAACTAAATATTATATGGTGGAGCCCTATACCCGGTTGAATGTTGTCAGCCTGTTGAATGACTGTTATAAATTGCTATTAGTCCCCATATACATGGCCAGTAGGCAACCTCCTCTACCTAGTAGCCAGCGCAGTGCTGTTACCATCCATTGTAACCGGTGAAAAATTTCATAGTAAGTTAGCTAATGGAGAATTATTAAATGTGCTTAAATGTCCATGAGCTTATTTTTTTAATACTTAACCAAGTAGTGTTGCTGTCTAAACCCAGCCATGTAATTTTGGAGCCTAAAGCAGACCAAACAGTACATGAAAATGAAAGTGTACAGCAAGCAAGGGTAAAAGTAAAATGTGAGTCATAACAAAAGTTTAACCCAAAAGCAGCACTGAAACACATGTCACAGTTTAAAGTTCATTATGTTACGTCTCTGCCAACCTTCCAGGATGCCAAAGAAGTCTTTTGTTAAGATATTTTATTTGGAAAAAATACATTTAGCTGTTTTGTAAGGTGGAATGACCACCATTGAAAGAGGTGACTTATAAGAACTGGCAAAGGCTATACTGATCAGACATTTTTTGATCTTGGATTTTTGGGGAATGTGCAATAAGGATTAATGGGGAGTAAAAAAAATTAAATGTACAATATCTATATACATATATATATTAGTAATAACATACTAAGAAAAGTCCTAAAAATGTATTTCAAAAAGTAGTCAGTGACTTACCATGATGCTGCTGTTTGAATCTGCACCACTCTCTGCTCAGCTTCTATGCATACTGTACTCTACTGCATGTGCTGCAGTGATGAGAGTATTTTTAATAGTCAAGTCAGAGCTCCTGTGCTGGACAAACTGTGATGACATTATTTCTGAATTATGCCAAGCATCTGTTTTTGCATCATATTCCATTAAAATATCATATCAGTGTATGTCAGAGCACACAAAGGCTGATATAGAGTTAGTTCTATAAGTTTTTGGATAGTGACACACTCTTGCATTTTTTTCTCTGTGCACCACCACAGTGGAGTTTAAATTAGTTAAACTGTGATTAAAGTGCAGACTTTTTAGCTTTAATTCAAGGGGTTTGACAGAAGTACTCCATTAACTGTTTAGGAATTACAGTGGGGGTTTTTTATACGTAGTCCCTCATGTTCAGAAGCTCTGCCTTCACTTTTGTCTATATTAAATTAAAAACATGCTCTTTTGGGTTGAGATCAGGTGACTGTTTTGGCTGTTGAAGAATATCTAATTTCTTTGACTTTAGAAACTCTTGAGTTGCTTTTGCACTATACTTTGGGTAATTGGACAGCACTTCACAATGCAAATGGATAATCAGTTTTGCAGCATCTGAATCTGAGCAGAGACTATTGCCCTGTATACTTGAGAATCTATCCTGCTACTTCTATCAGCAGTCACATCATCAATAAACACAAGTGACCCGGTTCCACTGGCAGTCATACATGATAATGCCATAACCCTGACCCCACTATGTTTGCTTTAGATCATGAGCTGTTCCTTTTCTTCTCCATGCTTTTGTTTTTCCGTCTTTCTGGTACAAGCTCATCTTGGTTTCATCTGTCCAAAGAATTTTATTTTTCCAGAACTGCGCAGGCTTTTAGATTTTTTTTTTTTTTTTCCTGGCAAAATCTAATCTAGCCTTCCCGTTCTTGAGTGTAACCCATGGTTTGCACCTTGTTGGTACCCAAAACTTATTTCTAACCTGTGAGTGACGTACTATGAACCTATATGTAACTTATATCGAACTTATCTCCAACGCATGCTTACATGTGTAGACATATTTGACATGTTCTGGACGACCGCAGTACTTGTCTCTTAGAGCTACCGTATAATGGTATATTGGTTGGGAGTAGGTGTCGCTCTCCTTCACCTGGCCGGCTCCTTGCTCCAGGAGTTCCCTCCAGCTGACAGCAATCTACATACTCGCCTTCCACTCGAACATTCAGTTTCCTCTGTCTCCTCCGGATCTCCCTCATCATTTTTCCTGATATTGTTCTTCCTTGGACTTTCTGCCTTCGGTAACTCAAAGGCTTGAGACTGAGTGCAGTCTTTTATTACTTCAGAGACCGCAAGCATTGTTTCTCGCAAGGCACTTAGAGCCTGCGTTGTTTTCTGTTTGGATGTGTTTCAGTGACTCTTTACCACTCACCTTTAGTTTCCCTTTGTAGTGATTAGTTTTATTTCTTTGGAGCCTTTGTTAGCTTGTTAGCTTAGCGACTGTTGCTGCTAGCCCCTTGTGGTGTTGCTTCATACTGTACTTGTTTTGATTCTTGTCCTTTCATGCGCTTGAAGCTACCCTCAGTTGCATTGGTTTTCCCTCGGTGTTATTATCAACTCTCTTTGTTGTGTACCTGCGTTTGAGTCCGTGAATAAATACATTGTATAACTGAAAGTTTAAGTTTTTCTTCAGCATGATGGTGATGTTGTACTGCCAATAGGCTACTTCAGGCTATGCATAAGTTGTGAACACTGGCAACATGCTAAGCATTTTTGGTACAAGTTATTGAAACGTTCTGTATAAGTTACAAATACTTTATGTATATGTCCATAATTTTAAAAATGACAACATGCAGTAGTCCTGGGTATACCAGCATTTTACAGTAATTTTGATGAGTCAGCATACACTGGCTAAATCGTCAAGGTGTGACAGGGCCCATAGACTCTGACAATGATACACCTACCTCCTTGAGTGTTCTTGACTTGGCTAGATGTTGTGAACTATTTTTCTTAACCAAGGGAAAAATTTTGTGAACATCCATTTTAGTTGTCTTCCATGGTCTTTAAAGACTGTACCGGATTGGTAATTTCTTTATTCCTACAGTTTTTGCTATCTCTCTGTTAGGTTTATTTGGATTTTTCAGGCTAATGATGGCCTCCTTCATTTGCATTGACATCTAATATTGAGAATTCCAGTGAAAAGCCATCAAATGCAAGTTCAAAGCTTGGGATCAACTCCAGATGTTTTAGCTGCTTAATTTCTAATGTAATCCCAAGGGAACAGACCTCACCTGGCCATGGAATTGCTTCTCAGTAAAGACTCAAAGATGAAAGTATGCACTTCAGTTACATTTTGATTGTCTGGATCAAAATCCACCGTGGTGGTGGAAATTCATGTGTAAAAAATCTATGGACTTAATTGTAACTTTGATAAGCCATTATCAGCCGATAATATTGGCCAACAGTATTAGGATAACTAGCTCTACATTGCTGTACAATATCAATATCATATATGTGCCATCAAGTGCCTTTCTAGAATTCCTTGTGCAAGACAAATGTGAAAACATCAGTTGAAATGCTGCATTTTAAGCAAACTGATGAACGTGGTGTTAGGTGAATTATTTTGCTACCTACAACTGAACAAACCAGAGATGCTGCTCTTGCCTGAAGTTTAGGAGTAATTTATTCAAAATATGTATAGAGCAAGAGTGAAATCGAGAAATCGCCAGTAATAATGTATTGTTTATTTACTCGTATTGAGTTGCATCACACCAAATAGGGACAATGACACTATAGTATGTCACATACTCTGTTATTTTTTTAATATTAGGCATATGAGTTATACACAGGACTTAAATTGAAGCTTAAGGAAGAGCAATTTAGTGACTAAACAATGCCATAATTCAAACTATAACTGCTAATGCTGAGGCTCACGGGCTTTGACTTTACTTTCTCTCCTCTTGATCAGAATGATTGAAGACTGCGAGCAGAGCGGTGACACCATGGCAGATAGAAGGCAACTGTTGGTCGAGATGAGTAAGTGCTCAGGGCCACAGCTCACTGTGATCTATGCTGGACTGTTTAACTCAATGACCATAAAACTGGCAAATTTTTCTCTGTAAGTTTCATGTACCACAGATATCATGAAGATCAAGTATCTCCACTGGTGTCAGCCACATTGATTTTAAACACTGACACATGCCTTCAGTATGACCTCATGCCTCCAGTCCATACAGACTATGTGAAATCACTAATACAAATTTATTGAAATACAGCTCATTCATATAAAATAGCTTCTATTTTCCTTCTTTTCACAGTAAGTGTTTGTTTTTCTTCTATTCGAGTAGTTTCCTACATTCATTAACTATACCCACTTACCAATTTAGAGCTCCTTTGTGACATTGGATGAACGATGGAGTATATCCTGGACATGTCCTTAAAGGCAACCATCCCCATTCACAGCTCAAGTCAGTTAAGAGTTGACATTCAAACCCAGAGCCTTACTGCTGTGAGGTGAAACACAGTTTCAACTATTCCAGTAGTTTATATTTCACAATGTCCCTTTCCCAGCTTTCCTTTTGCCTAGTTATGCTTTATTTCCTAGTAGCAATTTATTTGCTTATTCTTGTTTCACATTATGTACTAATTCAAAGCAGATTTTGAGTATGTACTGTCACCTCTAGAAAAGTGGCAAAACTGGGTATGCTGAAAACACATCCTGTGCATAGTAATAAAATGGAAACATTATCCATCCATCCGTTTTCTACCACTTATCTGTGTCTGCATCTTGGGGACAGCAATCTAAGCCCAGATCTCCTTCTCCTCAACCAGCTTCTTTAGCTCTTCCAGGGGGACACCAAGGCATTCCAAAACCATCAAAGAGATATAATCTCTTAGCATGTTCTGGCTCTGCCTCAAGGCCTCCTCCTGGTAAGATTTGCCCAGTCATATACCCAGACCACCTCAGCTGGCTCATTCCATGTTTGTAAAGCCAGTTTTGGTAACTGAGGATATGACCGCCAGGGCCTCTGCCCCCCCGACTCTCCACCACCCAGTCTACACTGCATTGGAACCCTGTCGCCTTTCCTGTAGGTGGTGGGCCCACAAGAGGGCAGAACCCATCAAGTAAGGCTCAGCTACCAGACATTCTCCATAGAGTGAAATAAAATGACCCAAATTAATGGTACTGTGAAAAGAAACAACATGATAAACAGTCATCATAATCATCATATAATGGTCATTTTTTGGTCTTACAAGCAAAAGGTCTCTTGTTTGAGTCCACAAGCATTGTGTCGGGAAGGGTATCTTGCATAAAATCTGTGCCAAATTACCTATGCAGATTCATCAAAGACACTATTGTATAATAGGTAATTTCTTTAAAAAATGTTGTTATATATGCTTTCTGTATTTGTTCATATGCTTAATTATTTTATCAGTGGCATAGTTATATACATAAGTAACACTTTGGGCTTCATTTCTAGTATTAATTAACCCTCAAGTGACCAGGCTAATTTAACTGCTAAAATGATTGAGCGGGATCATTTATGTACCAATTATAATTTATGCATAAATACTTATTAACGGCTCTATTTGTGCCTATATGTTTCCTTCATAGATGACCGATGTACAAAAATTTTCTAATGTAATTATGGTTTTCAGTCACTTTTATGCAAAAAGGAGTTAACTCAACTCATCTCGATAAATTGAGCTGATTTCATTGTCACTCTGAGGCATTCAGTATCCGCGTCAAAGCTTCTGTAGCAGTAAGTCTTGCTACTCTAAGACTGTTAGCCATGTTTCACTGCAAAACATTTCAAAATAGAGATTAGAAGTGGAAAACTGCAGTCAAATCAAAGTCTGTAATGTTAAAAACATATATTACTAGGGTTATACATGGCCCCTCATAACTTTATATTATCCTTACCACACCAATACACTAACTCCTGTAATAGAAAACAAATTCATAGTGGAAAACATCTGTAGTATCACAGATATCCCAGTGGCGCATATTTGGTCACTTTGTTAATGAGTCAATTTTTTACAGGGGCTCAGGATTTGGACTCTATACGACTGTCGACATACAGAACAGCTTGCAAACTCAGATTTGTGCAGAAGAAATGTAACTGTGAGTATCACATTGTGCTTTTAACTCTGGTCATTACTAAGCAAAATGCTTACATGGAGTGTTCCTGTTTTCAGTGCATTTGGTTGACATTTGGAATGTCATCGAGGCTTTCCGAGAGAACGGCCTCAACACCATGGACCTCAATGCTGAGCTCTCTGTGGCTCGTCTAGAAGTGGTACTGTCCACTATTTTTTACCAGCTGAACAAGCGTATGCCCACCACCCACCAGATCAACGTGGAACAATCCATCAGCCTACTGCTTAACTTCCTGCTGGCAGCCTATGACCCGTGAGTAACGAGTCACATGACAGTCGGTTGCTGATTTTGTACTTTCACCTCTGAGGGTTTGACGTGAGTTAATTCAGTGTGAAATGTGTCTGCCAAAGTGGAGGGAAAATACAGACTCTTTACCTTTCTAATGTCACAACATGTGGACTTAGAGTGAATATGTTTTGTGGGGGGAAAAAAAAAAAAGCCAAGCTGACTCATGCATGCTTTTTACAAAAACACTTGAATTAATGTGATTATAACAGGAACACTAAACAGCCTACGTCTTCACAGCTCCATTTAAAAGAATCCATGAGCTTAATGCTTGCTTTTTCTTTTTTTAGGGAGGGCCATGGCAAGACATCGATCTTTGTTGTGAAAATGGCCCTCGCAACCATCTGTGGTGGGAAAATTCTGGATAAATTAAGATGTAAGAAATGCAACAAATCTTTATCCTACTTTTAATTGTGAAAAATGAAATTATAATTACCTATATTACAAGTAATAAATCAGCAAATTCTTTCTATTCTAAGTAATGTAAAATTATTATGGGCTGTATTTTCTATTTCTCTGTCTGCTTCTTTTAAAGCCAGTAGCAGCCCTGGCCTGGCTCTTCATGGCCGAAAGCAGTCATTATTCATTACTGCATGTGAAGGATGGGGTTTATTACACAGTGTACAAATCTGTTGGAGCAGTAGCTTGTAAAGGGAAAAGAGGAGGGTTGGTGTATTGTTACACTGGATCTGTACAACTGCTGTAGTTTGATTTGTTTTCACAAATAAGTGAGATAATTGTATTGTCCAATGCTATAATTAACTAACTGTGGTGGCAACCAACAATTAGTTTGATTAATTTGTATAACGTCTTTCTGCGTTGTTTTCAGATATTTTTTCACAGATATCCGATTCCGCTGGAATAATGGTGTACTCACAGTTTGACCAATTTCTGAGGGAGGTTCTTAAATTGCCTATGGCAGTTTTCGAGGGACCCTCCTTTGGGTACACTGAACAAGCTGCAAGAACATGCTTTACACAGCAGGTGAGGGTTCAATACCTGAAGTGTATCATAACGATATATGGACAAAAGTATTGGGCCACCTACTGGAGCATTTATGAAATCTCATTCTAAATCTATAGGCAATGATATAGAAATAGTCCCCCCTTTGCAGCGATAACAGCTTCCACTCAGATTTTATGTGCGTATGTGGGAATTTTTGCCTGTTTATCCAGAAGAGCATTTGTGAAGTGAGATATTTCTGTTGGATGAGAAGGCCTGGTTCACAGTTTCTGTTCTAGTTCATCCCAAAGGTGTTTGATGGGGTTCAGGTCAGGGCTCTGTCCAGACCCGTCAAGTTCTTCCACACTAAATTCATCCAACTGTGCCTTTATGGACCTTGGTTTGGCACTGGGGCATAGTCATGCAGGAACAGAAAAGGTCCTTCCCCAAACCCTTCCCTAAACTGTTCCCCCAAAGTTGGAAGCATAGTTATCCAAAATGTCCTGGTAAGCTGAAACGTTAAGATTTCCCTTCACTGGAACTAAGAGGCACAGGTCATCCTCAGAAAAACAGTCTTGTGGCATTATCCCTACTCTGCCAAACTTTAGAGTTAGTCAGACAGGTAACATTCGCCAAACCCAGATTCATTTTAGACCCACACTGTGACTTTACATGGTCTGCTACTTCATGGCTGAGTTGCTGTGGTTCCTAAATGCTTTCATTTTGCAGTAATACCACTTACAGTTGATTGTGGAATACCTAGGAGGGAAGAAAAATTCACAAACTGACTTGTTGCAACAGGGGCATCCTATTACAGTACCACACTGGAATACAGTGAGTTCTTTAGAATGACCCATTCTAAACACATAATGTTTGTAAAGGCATACTGCATTCCTAGGCACTTGATTATTTTTATATACTTGCAACAGTGAGACTGAATGAAATGCCTGAATTCAATAATTAAGAAACCTTTGTCCATGTGGTTTATCAGTAAATCTGTGATTTCTTTAGCATTGACTGTGTGGTTGAATCTCACTCTTCTCTGCACCACACATCAATAGAAAAAGGTCTCCCTCAACACATTCCTCGATACGTTGATGTCAGACCCACCTCCTCAGTGTCTGGTGTGGTTACCGCTCATGCATCGCCTTGCCAACGTGGAGAACGGTAAGACACACCAAAGAATATTTAACAGGAAAGCTAGCGGGGATGCAAGGATCTCAAGTTCAGCTTTGATCATGATCTTTAGTCAGCATGCACACATTCAGTCTAGCAGACCCACCTCCAGTAAAACTGACCCATAGGGACCTTACACCCGGTGTATGAGTGTGCATATCTGTGATGCGCTCATCATCATAGGCTACCTCCATGCAAACAAAAGAAATACTAATATGTGCACATGTATGCAGCTCTATGCAGTGCTACTTCGTTTTTATTTATTCAAAAATTTTTTTAAAAACTAGAAATCCAAGCACATCTGTCCTTTTAAATTAATGAAAATTAATCATCATATCACTGCAATGTGCAAAATATCTGGGTTTACAGTCACATCTGTTGATGTGTGTGCATGTGTTTGTGCATCTGGCTTCGTGTGTATGTGTGTCTGGCCCCTCCTCTCCTCCCTGCAGTCTTTCACCCGGTCGAGTGCTCCTACTGCCATACTGAGAGTATGATGGGCTTCCGCTACCGCTGCCAGCAATGTCATAATTACCAGCTCTGTCAGGACTGCTTCTGGAGGGGGCATGCCAGTGGTTCCCATAGCAACCAGCACCAAATGAAGGAGTATACGTCATGGGTAAGGGAGGGAAAGGGGAGGAGGAGAGGGGTGGGCTAAGGGAGGTGTGTCTGCACTGGACCAGTCATTGTGGCTATTTTTGTTCTGCTTCACTATAGTGTGAGGAATCTGAACATTTGATGCAGGTGACTGTGTTGCTGTATTGATGTCATGTGTTTATGAAAAGCAATAAGCATCTTCACATCCTCACAACTGTCACCTTGCTTTTGTATTTCACCCAGAAATCCCCTGCTAAGAAGCTATCCCATGCCCTCAGTAAGTCATTGAGCTGTGCATCCAGCAGAGAGCCTCTTCACCCCATGTTTCCTGAAATGCCAGATAAACCTCTCAACCTAGCTCATATTGTGTAAGTTCATCTACTCTTTATTTCCTCCTATAACACTGAAACAGAGAATTTCTTCAGTGCAAATTTTAAATCTTGAAATGCTTTAAATTTATTTTTCAGCTGGTAATGATCCTATAGCTGCTTCTGGGTCTGAAGTGATTTGAGTCAATCTCTTAGGTCAGCTGATCAATCAGGCTTAATTATAGCCTTGGGAATGTTTGTAATCTGCAACATTGCTGCTGCATCTCCCTTGATGTTTAGTGGTGTTTTATAAATAATGAAACAGATGCCACACATAAAAGCATAGCCATTTAAAGCATTTTGATGCTTCCTATTAAAGGCCATGTCACAAATATAAAGTCACTTCTGGTACTGAGAGTAAAAGTATAGACTTTTTTACTCTAAGGAGTGTAGAACCATTCCTGCAATTAAATTAATTGTGATGTTATTCTGAGAAGTTCCAGTATTTTATAACCCTCAAACAACTAAATTCCTTCAGAAGAATGCAACCAATTTGGTGAGAGTCAGGTGGACATTAGAGTTTAGTGCTAATTTGAGAAAACCCAGGGATCCTGTAAACAAATTGTATATAAAATGACAGTTCTATAAAGAAACACCAATATGAATTTGCATTTAACATGCATTCTTTCTAACGGCCAGTAGGGGTGAGTGCCTGTGGCAAATATGTGTCTCTGAGAAAATGACCCTGCTTTTCATTTTGTTTATGACCTCAGTGAACATTTTTTTCTAGTAATCATATGGTCTCAAATGCTAATCTAAATGCTCCTTCAATATAGTGTGATATTTATTTTGTTAAAATAGATAATAAAGACAAATAAAGCTTAAATGCTTTAGGGTTTGTCTACCCTGTGACTGACAATTGGCCGTCATATAGGAATGCACTGACCTGTTCAGTTGAATTAAAGGGTGTCCAAAAGGGTTAGCTGTTTCGTTTTTCCTGAACTAGCATCCTAATTAATATCACAGGGAAAAACAGACAGCCTTACTTATGAAGCTGACTAGCTATCAAGAGGATGATCAATGTCACTACCCTATCTGTAACAGAGACTCAATGTTTTTTTTTTTCCTGTGCATGTGCAAAAAGGGATTCTTCCTGTTGCATCACGTTACAGTGAACTTTTTCCCCTGTTGGTGCAATTTCTTTTGTCTTGAACCTTTACATGTATTACAGTCTTGTGCCACTTGGCTGGTTGTAATAAAGTATTTATTCATTTCCTTATTCTTTGCATTCCTCAAATAGAGACACGTGGTGAGTTTGTTTTAATTATTATTTGTTCATATTCATTACTGTTGATTGAAAGCTTTGTATTGTGCTAATTGTATGCAGCCACACTCATACATTCACATCCACAACTGTTGACGTCTTTCTCAACACCTGTTTTGTTTGATTCACAGATTCATTCATTTGTTTTTGCATGTTTTCCTATATGATATGTATATAGTTATATCATGTTTTGTTGTCATATTCAGATACATGTATAAGCTACTAAAAAACTGATATCCCAAGATTATATGGCCAAAATAAATCTTCAAGACTGAAAGAATGAGTTGGAAAATGATATACTAACAGGCTTTTGATGTAGCTTTAAGATAAATAGCTCCTCTGTTTGTCATATTGGATTAAAAAAAATAACATGCATTTCCTGTCCAGGCCACCAAGACCAGTGAATATCACCAATGACTACTCATTCTCCCACTCCATGCCTACATCAGGGAACCCTTACTCCACCAAAAAGTGAGTACAGCAGCACTAACATGGATGCCCTGGATTTCACAACAGATCTTTTCAGTCTACCATGCTCCCTGAAGACCCCATACCCTGTGGACTCCATGACCCACACTGTCTTTATTTCCTTCCCTTTATTTTCCAAAGTTTGTGTGTTGGTGTGTTTGTGTATGTGTGAAAAATTTGTGTGTCACTGTTTAATGTGTTTTCTTGAGCTGAATGTAAATGGCTTGCCTTACAGCAAGAGTAATGTTGTTGGGCAAAGAAAGCCCCTGACTGGGGCTGCTCCACATCTGCTGAAAGGGAGAGGGTAAGTGATCTAGGTGTACGTATGAGAATGCCTTTCCAGCGCAAATGCATGCGCGAACTAATATAGATAATAATCATATGCATTAACTAGAGTGCTTATCATCCTGAGGAAACTATTAGCAAGCCGGTTTTCTTATAGAAGGGTTTACATTGTGATACTCGAGGGGCTGTTTCAGAGACACTAGATGAAGCATGCATCATGAAGATCACTGGCTCTTTAGCTCGGCTCGTTTAGAGTGCCTATTACAATCTTTTCTTTCATTCAGATATTAGAAACACTAACTGCCAGTTTCTTGTCTATGCAGCTTTGAATGTTACCATCAGTATCTCATATGTTGAAGTTTCAGCAGTTAAATGGTATAAATTCCAAAGTACGTCATTTACGACATATGTAAATAGGTAGGTTCATGTAGATGAAGTGGAATTAATGTGCTCATTCAATCATTAATGTTGTTTTAGAAGGTAAAGATTTCATTGATTTTTCCAGTGAAAGGAATTTGTGCACTTCTGCACCTGCACTTGAGAAGAAAGCATTCCTCATGGGCACACTACTCCCTTTCATAGCTGAGACTTATAGAAAAACGTACACATAATGTGATGAGTGATCAGCGTTCCACTGGTTATTCTTGATGTGCATAGTAGGCTATTTGACATTGAAGTTGCTCTTTGTACAGCCTAATATTCCCATACAGTTCAGGGCTTTCAGGTGATATGCCATTTAGAGGTTGGCTAACTAACAATGACTAAAGAAAACTCCAGATTTGTATTACTCAAGTTCATAAAGATGTTTTTTGTTGCAAAACCATGCATGATTACTGGGAAAAACTTTTACCAAGACTGAGGGGTGGTGCTGCATCCATCTCTTGTAATGCATTTTTAATATATCCATGCATATACAGTCTGTAATGTCCTTCACTTTGGTCTTGTCTGTCCAAAGGACATTGTTCCAGAAGTCTTGCGATTTGTTCAGATGCAACTCTGGAAACCTAAGCCATGCTGCTATATTCTTTTCAGATAGAAGAAACAAGCTGTACTCTTTCATAATTGTGCTGCCATGAGCTTTAGCATATATAATGCTAACTGAGGCCTGTAGAGTCTGAGATCTAGCTCTTGAGTTTTTTCAGCTTCTCTGAACACTGCAAAGTCTGACCTCGGGATGAATTTGCTGGGATATCCATTCCTGGAAAGATTGGCAAACCTCTTAAATGTTTTCAGCTCTCCTATGGAAGCAGTAAGGGTATACTTAATTTTTCACACAGTGCTTCTGCATTTTGGCTACTTTTTGTTCAATAATGACAGTGTAATATGTCATGTGTTGTTGTTCATCTGAGATTATATTTTAATCATTTTGGAATCTGATAAGGGCCAGATGACTTTTTTGATATCCTTGACACATAAAACCTTAGAACTGAAGGATAGTAAATGTTTTTTAAAAAAAACTGTACCCAGAACTTTAGTGGCGATTTGTTGCATCCCATGGCCTTTTTTCTCTTGATAGCACTCTAATTACTTAACTACAGACTGTTCAATGCAATGCAAATTGCTTCTAAAAAATAAGTTAATGGTGTTTAGTAGGTCCTCTGTTTAGGTTATATCAACTATTCTAATCATGAACAGCTCCTTGCTGGCAAATATAGTAGGCCCTTGCTGTTATCAGGTCAGTATGTAGTACTGAGTAGCGCATGTCCACAAAATTGTTTATGTGAAAGGTTTATTTTTTTTAATTTTTTTTTTACTAGTAAGCTAAGAAGTGTAAGGGCTACATTTATAAAAA
>VUQH01023911.1:79329-99169 GCA_015106775.1 Etroplus canarensis
TTTTTCCCCCCTTATTTTTTTTTTTTTTTTGTTTTTTTTTTTTTTTTTTTTTTTTTTTTTTCTCCTCTCAGAGGGTGGAAGTGAAACTGAGAGCACTGTAGATTCAGACTTTGGACGTGAACTATTGGCCACCACCTCTTCAGAGCCTTTCTTCACTTACAAACAAAGGTACTTTTCAGATTTAGAGTGCGGGAAGGTGTGTTGGCATCATTTTCTGAAAATATCAATAACAGAATGAAGATATACTCCACAAGTCTTGTTTTCAAAACCTGTAGAAGTATAATCAAGTAAAGGTTTAAAAAACTTAACATTGTTCCTGTGACTTGTATATATTACATTAGTAGATGATTAACATTAATACATCACTGTATACACAGCATTTCACTGTTGTGTAGTTACTTTTGGCCATGTATTTTTAGGACGTTTATTTCAATGTTTTGCAGTCTAGGGGTCTGCCTCTAGTCCAGTTCAGGGTAGTTGGGCATCATTAAATGATTACTGAGAAAGATCAATGAGGAAGAAATCAAAAAAACACCTCTAGTACCTCTATTAAGAGAAGAATCCTGGACTGTTTTCCTATTTTGAATTGTTTGAACTTATGAAAAGTTTTTAGATTATCCGGCTGAAGGACCAGTGAGCTAATGTCATAGTGAGTAGTCCATTGTCTGTCAGTCCACAGGTCACAAGAATTGCCACTCTGAGTGTATTGGTCATATTATAATAAAACTTGCATACAAAGATAACCTATTTGAGATCACCCAAATTGAGCTCACAGTCAGATTTCAGTTTATAGGCATTTTTCCTACTTTTGAGTGAATTGATCTGGATTGTAATTTTCATAAAATCAGTATTTGTGTGTGCCCCTCTGCCATCTATACATAAATGCTGTCATTAAGTTTATTAATGGCTAAATAGGTGTTTTAAGCTAGGTTGAGGCTGTTCAAAAACTAGAGCCATGATGTTGGTGTAGCAGCAGTTCAATAACAGGGCAAAGGTTTGCTTAAACGATTGGCATAAGTTCCTTTTTAAACTTGAAGGTCAATTCACAACTTTCCAGAGTTCCATTCCTACCATATATTCTATATTCCTTGCTGACAGTTCTCTATTTTTAGATGGTAGAACTTCTGTTATTAGATTGAAATATCACTTTGCTACACGTGTTGTATACCTTTCGTATCCTGTTAGATGGTCATGATCATGGAGGAAATGTTATCTCTTAACATTAGAAAGGTTTTGGGGCCTGTTTTTACTATTACCATTATCCCAAAATCAGTAATATGGTCAATGTTATGTCATGCCGATGTGTTTGCATAGTTTCATGCTTTTCATGTGCATGGCTAGTATTGACCATGCAATCATAACACTCCTGAACTCAAACACGTTCATTTGGTGAACAAGATTAATTTGTCCTGGATATGACTGTTTGTGAGCCTCCCTGACTTCTCAGTGGATTTTTATTCTAATTGGTTTGTGCAATGCAGCCGACCAGTAACAAGAAAACTTAACTTTCTTTCTGTACTTCATACTTTACAATAACCCGTGAATTTTGAGGGTTTGTGAGCCATTAATCAGTGATGTTCTTCTTTTAATTTAGGCTTCAAACATTTCTTAAAGACTGAAATTTAAAGAAGAAATGTGTCAACTCACACAGGAATCCTTCTGGTTCAGAAAACGTCCTTGGGCTGCAACCATGCACATGAGCAGTATCAGTCCATTCATGGACGGATTGTCATGATCACTGGCCCGCCTACCTACTCATGCAAAACACTATATGTGCCTTTCCTAAGCACACAGATTTTGCTTGCACGATAGCAAATGCAGCTTAATATAGCACATATTCCTTTGAGCTTTTATTTATTTTGACATGTTAAGTTAATACTATTGCTATATTCTCTACATGCCATGCACAGCAGAATATATAAATTTTAAGACGTCAAACACACATTTTAATCTCAATAAAACTGTGAGAAAACAGACTTTCTTCTGCCTGTTTTGGAGGAGAGTCATTAAGTCGTTAAAGTCCCAGGCAGTTTCGATTCAATAGGCACAAGTGACAGGTTCTTCAGGCATCTTTGTGTTATCCTAATCCTAAATGGGTCTTTTCAAAAAGAACCGTTCTCTTTTGCAAGCACTGACAGGAAGTGTCAGATAGTCTTAGCTGTAGGAAATATCCCTCTGAGTCTACTCTGGTAGTACTGGTGTGCCACCACATCACTCGTCTCAAAGCTGCAGTCCTCCTGTGAACTTGAACTATATAGTGTAAAATAAATGTTTGCATAAATATTCACCCCCTTTAAAGGGACTGGCCTAAATCAACAGAGGTCCAGCTAGGTGACTTCAGCAGTGTCACAAGTAGTGAAATGGAGGTCAAGTGATTGTAGTATAACAACACCTGTGTCTTAGAGGTCCTGTCTTTTTTTTTTCCTTCAGTATTCCTGCTATAATTGCAACATTAGGGTAACTCCAAGCAACTCAGAGGCAAGTTTACTGAAAAGTTTAAGTCAGGAGATGGCTAAAAAACAAGAAAGATTTCCAACTCGCTGGACATCCCACAGAGTTCAGTCAAATCCATGATTAAGAAATGGAAGGAGAGTGACACTTGTCAAAATCTGCCTAGAGCTGGCCATCTTCACAAACTGAGTCACCGGGCAAGAAGAAGACTGGTGAGGGAGGCCACCAAGACACCTATGACCTCTCTGAAGGAATTAAAAGCTTCAGTGGCTCAGATGGGAGAGACTGTACAAAACAATTGTTGCCAGCGTTCTTCACCGGTCAATGCCGTATGGGAAAGTGGCAAAGAGAATGCCACTGTTGAAAAAAGCTCATCCAAAATCTCACCTGGAATTCACCTTTCAATTGGAAGAAGGTTCTTGGGTCTGATCAGACAAAAATGTAGCTTTTTGGCCATCAGGCTTGATGCTATGTTTGGCGAACAAACACTGCACATCACCACAAACACACCATCTCCACTGTGAAACATGGTGGTGGCAGCATCATGTTCTGGAAATGCTTCTCAGTAGCAGGCACTGGAAGGCTTGGAAAGGTAGAATGCAGAAAAATATCACCAAATCCTCAAGGATAATCTGACTTAGTCTGCAAGAGAACTATGGGTTGGGAGGAGATTTATTTTCCAGCAAGACAACTGGATTGACCAAGTCAAAGCCCAGATCTCAGTCCACTCGAGTATTTGTGGCTGGACTTGGAAAAAAGCTGTTCATGCCTGATCCCCAAGCAACCTGTGCCAGCCTGATTGAGACAAATCCACAGAGCCTCAGTGCTGTGATTGCAGCCAAAAATGCATTTACTAAATACCGACCTAAAAGGGGCAAATATTTATGCAAACATTTTTTACCTTACATATTTTCATTAATTGACATTAGTTTGTAAAACCCTTGTTTTCACTTTAACATGAAAGAAGCTTTTTTTGTAATTTCTTGCCAAAAAAGCCAAATTATATTGCCCATGATTTCTATTATTAAAGCAATCAAAGGGTGAAACATCCAAGGGAGGTAAATAGTTTGTATAAGCATTGCATCTCCAACTTTTCTCCGTATTTGAAATTTAAGTGTTTTCTTGTAGATTTTCCCAGCTCAGTGCCATAAAGCTACTTTAGTGAACCTTTCTGCTTTCTCATGATTGTTTATTTGCATTCTTGGTTCTCTCTTTGTCATTGCTTGTGTTCCATAAAGATGTGCACACCAAGCACTTTATACACAGGTCATTTCTTACATTTTCATGAAGAACTCTTCAGTCACATCCCTCCCTTTTTGCCTTATTTAAAATGCTTTTTGTTTTTAATTATAGGCCTGCTAGTGGTGCAGAGGAAGAAAGCTTTGAGAAGGATCTGGAGCAGCAGCTGGAGGATGAACTGCAGTTGGAGGAGCTAAAAAAGCACAGGCAGGAAGCAGACAAAACATGCATGGTGAGTTATAGCGTTCTCAGACTGAAATAGAAGGAGAAGGTGGCATATTGTGTGTTCTGAATTATTAAATTACCCCTTGTCAGTACTTGCTTTGACCTGCTGTGCTGGTTTTAATTATGTGGTGCAGGTGACACTGCAGCAGTGACCATGTAGGTCCGGGTGACTGGTAAGTTATTTGTAACTGTCAGCTGTAGACTTTTTAAATTAAAAGCAAGCACATTTTAAAATGCACCAAAATCATAAATATTTGCAGAAGTGTCAAGTATTCATATATGTTCTTCTATCTATTGCATGTGTGTAACCAGCAGACATGAACAGTCATAATTTGCAAGCTGATTCAAGATTCAAGATGGCTTTATTGTCATTTCAACTACATTTAGCTGACGCAGAACATAGTGAAATGAAATAGCGTTTCTCCAGGACCTGGTGCAACATATACATAAGACATGTGACAGAGACCTATGAAAAACAGAGCTAGGACTAGGGTTTTTTTTCCCAGTTTAAAATTTAAGTTTAAAAGATTATAAAAAAATAAAGTGCAACATGTTCAGTAGTTGCAAACAATGCAAAGGACACTCTACAATGCAAAGAACACTCTAATTTGTAGCATAGTACAAAGTCCAACATTGTAGAACAGTACACAAGAAAGACACTTGCCTTTTGTTCCACTTTAAATATGTAATACATTTTGGTCCTACAGTATGTGGGGTTTGCTTTGTATTTTGTTTTTTGTAAATCATATTTAGCCCTAGTTTTGATCATTTTCATCATCAGTTTAATTATCATGAGCATTGGATTCCAGTAAGAGTTATTGCTAGTTAGAAATGATGATGCAGTGTGAGAAAGATAGTGAATGTGATAATAAAACACAATAGCTCTGTGATCATGTTAGCATGCTAATCTGTGTCTAACTCAGTGCCATCCATTAGTACAAACTGACAAAACAGGTTGCGAGTCATTTGGTGGATTTCTTTTTAACCTCAATATGTACCCTTC
Organism: Etroplus canarensis; assembly: GCA_015106775.1. Classification (NCBI taxonomy): domain Eukaryota; kingdom Metazoa; phylum Chordata; class Actinopteri; order Cichliformes; family Cichlidae; genus Etroplus; species Etroplus canarensis. The sequence goes on from VUQH01023911.1 coordinate 84,248, forward strand.
CCTTGCTCAAAGTCAGCTGGAATAGGCTCCAGCCCACCTGCAACCCAGAATTGTATAAAGGTTAAGAAAATGGATGACTGAATAATTACATGTTTAATAACAAACTAATGTATGAATAAATGCTTAATTTCTGTTCCTATAAAGTTAACTCACGAGCTGAGGATGAACCCAGTTTAGAACATGTATTTATTGCCCTTTTCCCTTTGCCAGTTTCAAGTGATAAGTAGTAATGAAAGACGGGAGCATCAGTGTTTATCGTCTACAGGCATCAGACATGCATGTTAAGGATGCTACAAAATATTGGTATTGATGAAAGCCCCGATACCATGTGATACATAGGATACCCCAGTGTACTATCTCCTGTGCATTCCAACACAGTATGAGAAAGTATTGCACATTTGTGATGATTTGCATGCCTGCTATAAAATGGAGGTGAAAGAAGCAGAATAAACACAAACTACAGTTAGGTCCATAAGTTTTGGGACAGTGGCACTTATAATTTTGCCTCTGTACATCACTACAGTAGATTTTAAATCGGTTAAAATGCAATTGAAGTGCAGACATTAAGCTTTAATTTAAGGGATTTGGCAAAAGAATTGCATTAACTGTTTAGGAATTACAGCCATTTTATTCATAGGCTCAAAAGTTATGGAACAGACAAATGTCATTTTAAATCTGTGGATTGTTAAATTTAAGGATGACAACCATGAAGACAAAACTGAAGGGCAAGAGACAGTATTTGGTGTCAATGGGTTCTAAAATTCAGGAAGTCATTGACTACAAGGGATTTTCATCCAAGTATTGAAAACAATCTTTAAATTTAAAATTATGGAGCTGCTACCACAGTGTAGATTTTTGCAGTGTTTAATCTAATTTATTTTGGCTTATTTTCTAACTTGAAATTTTTAATTCAGGAAGCATTTACTCATATAGCAAACTGTGATCAAACCTAGGCTAGTGTTCAGCAACCTTTACTATCACAAGAACCAATTTTAAACCATTCTAGACCCCTAAAATCTGCATGGAGCCTCAAAACATTTGAGCCTTATTATACCTCCTTAATTAAGCTGTTTGTTATATATGTTGTGTTAACTTTTTTCCTGCTGTGCCAACTTTGAGATAAAGTATATATTATGCTAATGAATTTGACACAGTAATGAAGTTGTTCACTTATTTCTATTACAAGAAACTGAACACTTGTGAAGTGGAGACCTACTTTGAAAAAGAGTGGCTATAAAGCTATTTGACTAAAGTCCAGCAGCAGATCAAGTATATCTGTACGGCAGCATTGCTGGCAGTGAAAGGAAATGAATTTGTCCATGCACTGTTAAATTCTCTGTTTTCTCCACAACTTTTTTTTGGCTTTGGAACGCATAGCTAGGGGGTACTCACAACCGATTATGTGTTTGCATTCATGCTAGCCACTGCAATTGAGGTTCATCAATATTAAGAGAACAAATTTCATATTCATTTAGTTTTTTGTCAAAGCCACAGGGAGCCACTGGAGATGGAGGGAAAAATAGCCATGGATTTGAGACCCCTGACCTAGGCTTCTATCAGAGTACTAGATTTTTGCTCACAATTCAAAATTAGAAAAGTCAGTCAGTGAAAGTGACCAGGACTGTCAGAGGGACAGCTAAGGTTGAGTTGTTTGGAGACAAAGTAAGAGAGGCAAGACTGAGGTAGTTTGAATTTGTGCAGAGGAGTAACAGTGGATATACTGGACAAAAGCTGTTGAAGGTGGAGCTGTCAGATAGGAGGAAAGAGGAAGGTCACAGATAAGGCTCATGGAGTGAAGGAGGACATGCAGAGGGTTAGTGTGACAGAAGAGGATGCAAAGAATAGGGTGAGAGTCACATGATCTACTGTGGCGACCCCTAAAGAGAGCAGCTGAAAGAAAAAGGTGATTACTGGAATAATCCAAATGACCAGTCATCTTTCCATCCATCCATTTTCTTAACAGCTTATCCAAACAAACCTGTCAGAACTGTTTGTAATGACACACTCATCATGCTTTGTTTGTTTGTATTGTTTTGTTTTACATATTAAGCACTTCCTTTATGCCCTGCTCTTTATAACATAGTCTTTATTCTTCACAGGTGAGCAATATGAAAAGCAAAAACAGTTGAAGACACTGGAAGAGACAACACTGGGCCAACAGTATAGGAGCACTGAAGACACAAGGAATTTAAGTTACACTGAATCCAACCATAGAATACATTATGTAAAGATATATTTTTTAACCAAGCACATATTTAAGGTAATACTGTGAGCTGATGTAAAGAGATTAATTCCTGAGCTGTCTATTATACCACAGGTGCCATAAAAACATGATATGGGGTAATTATTTCTTAATTTTTATCCTTTTTATATCAGTTATTTAGCAAATGTACAACTGCACTGTTAGCACAGGGTGGATACCTTGATTCTTTCAAATTCCCAGGCTCATAATTACAGTGACCCATATTTAAGTGTGTGTTACCATCGGTTTTACAATATATGATAATAAACCGGAGAGTACATTGGAGCTGATAATATAATGATCAAATTGGAAATATTTTGTAAATGTGTTACTCTGACCAGGTTACCATGAACAAATGTTAGCATATTTTTCTTGCAGCTGCGGTTGAGTTGTTTTTGCTTTTTTTTTTTCTTCAGAAGGCAAATCACATGCATTTGTATTATTTGAGACATTAGTAATAATACACACTGCCTTAGCTGATTGGATGATCTCTCATTGGAGTTTATTCAACCTGTCAATGCAGCATGTAGCTTACAACAAAACCCAGAACAATGCTGGATGTCTTCACTGGACATGGAAATACTGATGATAGTAGGATTTGTTTGTCTGCAAAGGGATCTGGTCTGCAAACATGTATGCTGTCTATAAATTGTCAATTAAATATAAGATCTAGATGACTGCTTCTGATGTGTGAAAGTGTTTTTAACAAAAGTGTAAAAGAAAGTGACAGTCATCCAAATGACTCAAATTCAAAGGTTTACAGTGGCAAAGGCATTGGAAAAATTGTGTTTGCTATCAGTGGTTTATGAATTAAGCTTCAATCATAGATCATATGCCACTGTTTCCTTTGTTGGTGTCAATGCCTTCACACAGGTCTTTGAATTGCACACCAACATACACACTCTTGATATATTTTCTGAGTGTGCGCAAAACTTTATTCAGTCACTATGGGAAAAGTGGCAAAGCCAATCTAAAATCATAAATGTGTGAAATATATCTAGTTTGATTTTTGAGCAAGTTCATAGTAGTGATTTTGCATGGTGGTGATGCATAATAAAGTGTTGACACAATATCAAAATTTTCGCCTATGAACTCCTTTCTCTTTCTTTTTCCATTCCAGAACGGCACACTTCAATTGGCTTGGTTTGGCAGCGCACATTTATTATCTGTCATAAATGCACTGTTGACTGCCCTCAACCTATTGTCTATAATTCATCACAGAGACCCACCATCTGAGGTAACATAAAAGCAGCCATCCGGCACTGAATCTCATAGTCATGTGCATATTTGGAGGGAGATTTTTGCGCTTTGCTTAGGCAATATCAAAAGCATATGAATTAACAGATTTTTTTTAGGCTTTGTTATAATATCGATACTTTTTAAAGGCATGAACACAGTTCAAGCCTTTCAACATATAAAGACGGCTTCAATAGATACACATTTAGCATTCATGACCAGCTCCCAATCAGCTATTCACTTGACAACATGGATTTTTCTCAAAATATAAAGAATTTATGCCTTCATTTGCTTCATGTTCTGTCTACTCAATCAGTACAGGTGACAAAAATCAATAGTATAACAATGACTATATTCCAAGGGACTTTTGTCCATTATTGAAAGTGCTTTACTGCTCCCTGGTGTTAAAAGTGGAGCAGTGCAGCTTTATCTACAACAATACCAAATCTAGTTTGCATATCCATAATGATGAAAAACTAGAAATACCCTATATAGACAAAAGTATTGGGTGACACTTCTCAGACACGTCTGATGAGCAAGTCTGGGTTTAGTGAATGGCAACCTTACCTGCCTGACTGCATTGCCCCTGCTGTAAAGTTTGGTGGAGGAGGGATAAGGTTATGGGGTTGACCTGGGTTGCTTAGTTCCAGTAAAGGTGAAACTTAATTTTTCAGCTTAACAAGATATTTTGGACAATTCTATGCTCCCAATTTTGTAGAAGATTCTTTTCTGTTCCTGCATGACTGTACCCAAGTGCACAAAGCAAGGTCCATAAAAGCATGGCTGGATGAATTTGACGTAGAAGAACTTGACTGGCCTGCACATAGACTTGAACTCAACCCCATCCAATACCTTTGGAAAGAACTAGAACAGAGATTGTGAGCCAGGCCATCTCCCCCAACATCAGTGTCTGACCTCACAAATTCTCTTCTGGATGAAAATATTCCAACAGACACACTTAAATCTTGCAGAAAGCCTTCCCAGATGACTGAAAGTTATCATCACTGCAAAGGGGGACCATCTCCATATTAATGCCTATGAATTTCAAACTTGATGTCATAGAAGGTCCTGAAGATGTGCCCCAATACTTTTGTCTCTATAGTGGGTAATTAACTTAAATTGTTCATGTAATACCAGATAAGACACAAAAAAATTAATAAAGCAATGTTATTTTCAGTACCTGCTAGTATTACAATAATTTATTTAATTTTAATAGAAATTACAAATTTTTTTTTAATTTATATTTTGTATTATAAGCAACAGTTAAAAACTCAATTTAAATAATAAAATACAGACAAGCAGCTAATGTTTACATTTCAGAGGCTAAGCTAGATAATATGTGGCCATTTTGACTGATTAAACTACTCTCTTCATTAACTTGGCTTTTTTTAAAACTCACCAACCAAATGGATCTGCTATTTCATCACAGCAACAATATAGATGTCTTTACTGCACAAAAAAGCAGGTTTTACAAATCAATTGTTTTATGATACGATACACTAGACTTCATTTAAATTTCTATAGTATTTATTATTTTATTGGCTTTATCTGTTGTGTTTGCAATGGTTTTTTGGTTGAGTGCGCTTTAGCTGAAAGCTTTGTGTTTTTCTGGAATAAAAGTGAAGTGACACGAGGCGACAGAACAGAAAGCTGTCTGGCGTTGTGAACGATCAACGCATCAGGACGTGATTGGTCAATTTCCCGGTAGATGTCGGCGTCAGGTCAATCAGCGGCAACAGCGATGAGATGTCGTCCAATCAGGTGCCCGCTCGCTGTTCATCGTCTTACGAAAATGGGTGTTTGAGGGTGGGGTGACTCAGCCGGAAAACAGCTTTTTTTAAACACCTTGTAACCTGCGGATCGGAGTTCACTGGTGAGTCAGATTGGCTTTGCCGAACAGTTTTTTTTGTGTACTTTGATTTTAAGCGTGCAACGAGATAAATAAATGCAGAAACGGGAGCGTATTTACGCGGTAGTCTCGGTTTGGTGCCGTGATGTTACTCCGGGTCAGGACATATGTCGGCTGTCACAGCTCTGTCAAAGTAAAGGCACGAAAAATATTAGCTAACTGACACTAGGCGGTTAGCTGTACAAAATGAAATGCTGTCTCTCCCAGTCACGTCTTGATTGGTGAAACTCTCTGTGATAGCACTAGCTTGCTTTTCCAATCACTGTATAGCTGATTTTTATCGCAAAGTTGAGTTAGCTGCATTCGCCAGACTCAGTTCAGCTAGCTCTCCGTGGCGGAGGTGCTTTAAAAATCTGGGAAGGGAGCAGGACTGTCTAGTGTTTTTCCCTTATGAGAAGCTACAGCTAAAGAGAGACAAACGAAATGAAGAAGGGCTGGCCACAGGCGAGGCTCGTTCTATAGCCTTGAGTGCAAAACATGCCCTTTCCAAATGGCAAATGAAAACTTTCTATCTAATAGGTTAGCAGTCAGTCTGGCAGGTCAGAGAACCCCCCCGGAAACACACCCCTCATTCGGACAAGATCAGTTTGCTCCCTGAATATCAGCCTAGCCCCTCTACCTGGACATCATAACTTGCACAGCATGTAGCTCAGGAAACGAAAGATGCCCTTTTGTTGCTTTTAATGTTAAGGACTTGACCTGCAGGGTGGAGCTGTGACCCCCCTCACTCACCAGCCTGCAGTGCATTAGAGAGCTTGGTGAGCTATATGCTGAAATTCGGCAAGCACAGCTCTGCGTCATGCATAACAGTGCTAGCATACAGCTTTAACACTTACTGTAAGAGCATCATTCTCCAGATGTGCATTGACATGCTACCCCACCCTTGCAAAACTGGCAGTAGGCAATATTAACAGAAGAAAAACAGCTGTTGGCTGACTGGCTGTTTTTTGTTGGTTTTTTGCCTCCCATCCACTTGATTTTTGCAGCCTATGCAGTGTTATTGGCAGGAAGCAGTCCAGGTATGCAGCAATGTCAGGATTAGATTTGGGTCTTACTTATGCAACTGGTTATTTTGTTAGTGAGTATTATGAGTTAATTTATTGGAAAACCACCTTCAGAATCCAGTGTTTTTGGAATCCTGTGTATTCCCCCCATACACGGGATTGCTGTTTTGCAGAATTACTGGAGCTGATGCATAATTTGACTTTAGTATCTATTAATTTTAGTGTGAAGGCACATCCATCAGAGGTGATAAACACCAGAGACCTCACAATATGATATTATCATAATATTTAACTTACAGTGTTAGCATTTTTGCAATATGCGGAGTATTGCAGTAACATCCAATGCTTAACAAATGTATTAGACCACCACCCAATGTGAGGTTTATGCCACAGCTGCCCTAAATTAATTACCAAAATCATTTTTTAAATTTTCTGAAATGGTAAATACACCAGTATGTAGAAGCTCTTTAACCAAAATATTTTAAAAATATTATTAATATTGTTAGCCATGAATTTTCTAATTTGTTGTTTGCAAAACAGAAAAAATAGTAAAGCATATTATTTTTTGATTAAGATGTAAAATTATAGTTATTGCATTTCTGAACAGAAAAAATTAGTTTGAGTGTTTGAATGTTTTGCTTGATTAATTTCTGACTTCTCAGAACCCCAGTAAGCTGGCTCAAATTTGGGCATAAAAATATGAATTCAGTTTGAAATGCCTCATTCCTGTTCAAGAGTAAAATGTAGAGAACTGACTGAAAAAAAGTCTGTATTAAAACACTTAATGATGTTGTATGATCTTTCTCATTTTTATGACAGGTGGTCTGATAAGTTTAAGCACTGTATATTGCAATTTATTACCTTTTTTCAACTGCATATTATGTCCCCAAAAGGAAACTTTGTCAATATCTGTTTTATCTAATAAGACAAATCTGTCAGCCTGTTCCTTTCACTTCATTGACATTTATTGCTGCAAAAGTGGATTGTCAGGTAGACACCTCTGTCATGAAAACCTGAAACTCAACATTTTATATTATTGTCTAGTCCAGCTTAACTGAATTTAAACGTGTGGAATACTGTACTGTTGCATGTATTTTTAACAGTGCAACTTGTACAACAAAAGTTATTTAGCCCCCTCAGCAACTGAAGAATTTGAAAATAGATGTGAACAATGTAGGTGGACTGAAAAGAAGTGACGCCCCCACCCCCCAAGTATTAAAAAGTTGGATTTGTACTTGCAATTTATGTAAGATAACAAATTATCTCAATACTGTGCTATACTGAACTGCTTGTTGATTTTAAAACATATTTCTTTTACTGTGCCTATCATCAGCATTACTGTAATCTAGAATTCTGAAAATGATGTTGACCCAGTTTTAGTTCAGAAGCTCCAGAGTTGTTTTTGAAGTCTGGGTGTACTGAAGCTTTTCTAAACTGACTAAACTATATGAACAAAAGTATTGGACCACCCGCATAATGTATACCTGCAGGACCTTTTGCATCCCATTCTAAATCATAGGCATTAATGTGGAGATGGTCCCCCTCCCTTTCCAGCTATAACAGTTTCCAGTCATCTGGGAAGGCTTTCTCCAAGATTTTGGAGTGTGTCTGTTGGAATTTCGACTCATCCAGAGGAGCATTTGTGAGGTCAAAAACTGATGTTGGAGGAGAGGGCCATGCTCTCAGTTTCCGTTCTAGTTCATCCAACAGGTGTTGGATGGGGTTGAGTTCAATGCTACGCGTGGGCATGTCAAGTTCTCCCCCATCAAATTCATCCAGCCACGCTTTTATGGACCCGGCTTTGTACAATGGGGCACAGTCATGCAGGAACAGAAAAGAACCTTCCACAATATGGAAGCATAGAATTGTCCAAAATATCTTGTTAAGCTGAAACATTAAGCTTCACTTTCACTGGAACTAAAAGGCCCAGGCCAGCCCTAGAAATAACAACCTCATAGCATTATCTCTCTTCCTCCAACCTTTACAGTTAGCACAATCCAGCCATGCAGGTCCTGGCATTCACCAAACCCAGACTTGCTCATCAGATTGCCTGAAGTGTGAACAAATTCCCACTGCTCTAGAGTCCAATGATGGCATGTGTTGTAACACTCCATCCCCCAGTTTGCATTGCACTTGGTGATGTAAGGCTTGCATGCAGCTGCCATGAAACTTTCGGCACAGTTTTTGTGCTGCTGTTAATGACAGAGGAAGTTTGGAATTCTGCAGCTACTGTGTCAGTGTGAGAGTCCAAGTGTTGGCACCTCTTACACACTCTGCACCTCAGCTCTTGGTGACCTGGTCTTCCGCTTCGTGGTTGAGTTGGTGTGGTTCGTAAATGCTTCCACTTTGCAATAACACCACTTACAGTTGATTTTGGAATATCTAGGAGGGAAGAAATTTCACAGACTGACTTGTTGCAATGGTGGTGCCCTATCACTGGTATTCAGTGAGGTCTTTAGTACAACCCATTCTTTCACCAACGTTTATAAAGGTACACTGCATATCTAGGTGCTTGTTGGTTGTTGTTGCAGCATTTTAAAATTAAAAAGTGTTGTGTTGACAGAGTCCAAACCAGTGGATGATCACTTTAATATTTCTGGATTACTCTTCAGTTTGCCATTTTTTATAAACCATTATGCAGTGTTTTAGCATCTAATATACCTTCGTGGTAATGGATCTACTAATCTGTTTTGTATTTCAATCGATACCCAGACAACAATCTTGCAGGAGGGTTTTGTTTTTTTATTGCACTGTTTTGTTATCTGAAAGCCAGGTAAGCATTAACCTTCTGCCTCAGAGCAGACAATACAATTTCAAACTGTTGGTGCAATGACACTGACATTTTGTGCTCTGGTTTCAGTGTGTTTGGTTTATCACTCTTTAAGAAAAGTTATGTTTTGTTTTTGATTTTTTTTTTCCTTTTTCTTTTTTTTTGTCTGTCAAGTGCACCTCGGAGGAGAATCCCTCTGCAGTTGAAGTAAGCAGTAATAAACCCAGAGGATGTGTGTATTTATGTTATTTTGGTCTTAGGCCTTTACAGTCTAATCATATTTAGAAAAAGCCTTGCATGCTGCACCTCTGGTGACACTTTGGGCCCTTCAGATTGGGAAGTGGTGACGGTGATGACAGCCTGGAGCTAACATTAACTCACTTACCTAGTAGTGACACAGTATTTGGGGAGTGTGCAGTTTCTGGCAACATGGACAAGCACAGACTTTCTACTTTTCCTGTCATCTCTGAAGTTTGACCATGTCATGCTTTCACTGTGTGCTGCTTCCAGACACAAAGCAGACTTCTGTGCTTGTATTGTGACCAATATTCTAGAGGGCGAGTGTCACTTGTCAGTCTGAAAGGGCCTCTAGCAATACTGTAGTGGAAATGTAGCACTGCATGCTTGTGGTTCTTAGTAGAGACATTTAAAAAGTCAGTCATTAATGAGATTAGTTCTTGGTTATGCTTTGTGTTTGGCTCTGCAGGAATTTGTGTAAAAAAATACCCTTGATCCAGCAGAGCAGGGGTGTCAAACTCATTTTAATTTTGTGGGTCACATGCACTCCAGTTTGATCTTAAGTGGGACAGACCAGTAAAATCTACTCCTAACACCAAGACCAAAAAAAACCAACTCTCAAATGTTTTCCCTTAAAGTTCAAATGCACTGCTCGCTGCTTGGTTAGAAACATGGACACGAGTAGCCTGCTGGAGGTCATTTTACAGGGCTCTGGCAGTGGTCTTCCTGTCCTTTTTATGAACAAAGGTGCGGATATCGTTCCTGCTGCCAGGTTGACAGTTTTCTACAGCCTGTCCAGCTTTCTTCATGTAACAGCTCATCTCCTGGTATCTCATCCACCCTAGTGAGACTGTGCTGGGAGAAAAACCTTCTTGTGATGACATGTATAGATGTGTTATGCTACTGGTGGTGACAAGGACACTAGCAAAAAGCAAAGCTAGAGAAAAATCAGTCTGTGGGGATAAGGAGAGAGCAATGGTCTGTGGCCACCACCTGCAAAACCATCCCCTTTTAGGGATTTGTCTTGTTGCCTCTCCAGTGCACCTGTTGTCACTTTCTTTTGCACCAAAGCTGCCAAAATGGACTCAGAGTGGTTAATGTGTTCTAACTGGACAGATTGATATCCCTTAAGTTTAACTGAGTGTGATGATCTAGTGTTCTCAATTTATTGAGCAGTTTATATTCTGAAGACATTCTTGTTTAATGAAGGATGGCCTGAGACATCTCACAAAATAAGAGCAACTTCGACAATACAGATCAGTTTTCCATGTTCAGGCAGTTTACTGTCATTATATGCTCATTAGATTTTTGTGCTTTGCAGATCCATTACCAAAGCACACAACTTTCACTTTTAGAACATTTTGGAACTAAAAGAACTGGCATTTCTTTATGATTCTAAAAATGCTTTTAAATCTTCAGAGTTTAAACTTCTGTGCTGGCATCCTCACACTTGGAATAGGAGTGGACTTTAATGGCAAATTGGAATAATCAATGAATTCTTTTTATTTTTCATAGTTGCCACCCACTGGGGTTCTGACTCCCAGGTTGCATGTTTGACACCCCTGCAATAGAGGAAGCAGGAATGTCCTGAGTACATTTGTCTTCAGAAGAACACCATATCTTGTTCACTGCCTTGATTTATTTCTGTTGTCTCTAAATTATATACAAACATGTCAAAACTTTATTGCATATTGACAGTGAGACACGTATCTCCTTTGCTAACATGTGACTGTTAAAGCTCCAAAATCAAATAAAGACTGATGACATAAATTATTGAACAATACCACAGTTCAGAAATACTGGAATTTTCATCTTCAAATTGAAGCTCTTTTTTTAAAAAAAATCAGAAATTCCCTAATGGTGAGGCTAGTCTGTTTACCTTTTTTATGAACCCAACACTATTGTTGTAACTGCAGAAAAAGTAATGGATAATATTTAAATGTACTCCATTAGTACAAATGCCCTGATTGACATATCAAAGACCCTGCTTTATAGTAGGGTGGATAACATTTCACAGAAAGTAAAACCAATCACTTTCTAATTAACTACACAAACCTACCTGAAGAAAACATCTGTCGGGAGAAACTACTGCGAAAGCTGCCTGTCTTATGTCAATGACATTTAGCCTTAGTGCATCATTTGCTTTGTAGGGGTTAAATTAATGCTAAGGTGGTGCTAAAGAGTTACTTGGAAAAGAAGAACTTACAGCATTTCAGATGACACAGAATTTTTTTTGCAAATATGAATATAGGTGTGCCTTTAAACTGTGGCTTGCCCGTTGGGATTCCTTGAGTAGAAAAATGTTTAAAACCACTATCCTATGTCATGTAGAGGCACAGCTTACAAGCTGTGGATTTCCATACCAAAAATAAAAATTCTGTCAACAAAGCAAAAGGTATTTCCTTGTATCAACACGGAAAATTGTCATTTGGCAAAAAAAGACAATTAGATTTTATTAGCTGGATTTTAAATCTATATCTTCCATCATTATCTCTTCTAAAATTTATTTTTAAAAGAGGTATCTACACTTAGTGTAGAAATTCATGTGTTATAGGCCAAGCTGTAACCTCAACTATGGCCTGATGGTGGCACTAGAGTGTTAGTTAAGCCTTTCAAGTGAGCATAAAGACTGACTGTGAATTGAGTTGACATTAAAAGCACTATTTTTAATTTTGATTTAAAAAATTTCTGGCCTTTCTGGTAGACCTAAGAATCAGATTTCACTAAATAAGTCCTGGTGATGTTTTCCAGAAGCTACTCCCTTTTATTCTGGTAGGGCAAAAAGATGCTGATGTGAAAAATTCAGTCATCTCAGGCATGAGTTTACATTTGGGCTGTTGATGGTAATAGCTAGATCGTGGGATAGATCTCAAAATCTGCTCTCATATTTCTTGCACCATCACTGTTAAAGTTTACATATAAACTTGAAAGGCCTGCCCTTGGACTCCAAAAACAATAAATGTACTTTAGGCTGCTTCCTTGTATTCCCCCCAAGGGTCACAGCAGATTGATTCACATCAATAATTTGGCAGTGGTTTTACACTGGATGCCATTTCTGATGCAATCTTCGATGGTGCGAGAGGCTTGTGTTCCCATGTGGAATCAAACTAGGGACGTTTTGCTTGTAAGGTAAACCACTACACTACAAGGATTCCAAAAGTAACATGACCTTTTAAATAAAGTAATGACAGAGAAACTCTGATGTAAGAAAAACAGCAGGAAAGAAATCAAGGCAGTAAATTGGCATAGCAGAAATTCTTTGTCCTAAAGCTGCAGTTATTTGGGACAAAGTTTTTGCATAAAATTCCTGCATTGTTGCTTAGTTGTTTTAGCAGGTATTGTATTCCACTGCTGTTACACAGCTGTTCCATCATCCCTGTTAAATACTGTGATGTGTAGCCTTACATTCTTGATTACTAACCATAAAAGGATAAAGTTACATTTTGATATTATCAGATTGTGATTGGATCATTTGGACAAATTGTAATTTGAAAACATTTCAAATTTACCTCAGTACAAAATAGATGTGCCAAACAATGTGCCTCACACTTAGATTTAAGCTACAGAGTTCACTTTTTAAGGTCTATTTCTGAGTGGTTGCTCAGCAGTGACAAAGTCAAAAAAGCAACAAAACAAAGCCATTTAACGACAACAGTTTGGCAACACTGTTTTTGGCTTAGCAACCATGGGACTGTTATTTGAATTTAGACCACAACCTCAAATGTTCTAATTTAAGATCCTCATATGGTTTATAATTCTACCTCTAACACAGATTTTATACACTTTTATATATATTACAGCTCAGTGATTGGTTATTTAATTTATTAGTCAACAGAAAATGATTCCTGAGACGTTTACATTGACGATGCACCAGTGTATCAAATTTGTTTGTGTAGTTTTTCACTTCTGCTAATGGAGTTATGTTTTCACCAGCCTTGGTTTGTCTGTGTACTATATAACTCAAAAACAAACAGATGTAAGTGTTTTTTACAGGTGGAGTGTAGCACAAGCAATAAAGCATTCAATTTTAGCAGTAATTTGAATCCTGATCTGGCTCCAGGAATTTTTTAAGTGTGTGTTGTTTTTTTTTTGTTTTTGTTTCTGGTTTTGTTTTTTTTTTTATTATTGCAGGGTAAGGCAAAACCAGCCTTGGTGGAGGTTTGCATTCTTTGAGTCGTTCTAGTTATTATTTATTCACCATTTTGTGTCATGAAAACAATACTATATGAAAATAAATTACTGTTTTTAAGGTTTTTCAACTCTGCTTTCCTCCACCTTTGAGCACGTGGCAATCCTGTTTGATGTTAGGCCATCAGAAGTCAGCATTATCAACTGATGTGTTAATGCATCCTTAGTATATTGGTTGAACTATTTTAAAAGCTAAAGTATCAAAATACATATTTTACAGTATTCAGTAATGTACTTCTGTTTGTCTTGGGTTTCATGACCTTTGGGTAATGGTGAGTGATACATTGATATGTATCTGATACTTTTAGCTAATCTGGCTGAAGAAACAATAAGCTAATGCCATAATGAGGCATCTGTCCATAGTTTACAGGAATTGCTACTTCTCCCAAAGCATTGGTCAGATTTTATTGAAACTGACACACAATGATCATCTAATGGGTCCTGGATGAGGGGTAGATTTCTCAGGATCTTAAATTCCGCCACCTCCAGCTCTGCTTCCTGTCTTTTTGTCAGTGCCACAGTCTTCAGACCGTATATCATGGCAGGCCTCACTACTTTTTTGTAAACCTTCCGTTTCATTCTTACTGCTATCCTTCTGTTGCAAAGCACCCCTGACACTCATCTCCACCCACTCCACCCTGCCTGCACTCTTTTTCACCTACCTTGTGCCCTGTCCATTGCTTTGGATGGTTGATCCCAGGTATTTAAACTCATTCACTTTCGCTGCCTCCACTCCTTGCACCATTCCACCTGCCTCCCTCTAATTCACACACATGTACTCTGTCTTGCTTCTACTGACTTTCATTGCTCTTCTCTCCAGTGCATACTTCCACCTCTCCAGGTTCTCTTCCACCTCCTCCCTACTCTCAGTACAGATCACAATGTTGTCTGCAAACATCATAGTCCACAGAGACTCCTGCCTGATATCTGTCAACCTGTCCATCACCATTGTGAACAAGAAGGGGCTCAGAGCTGATCCCTGATGTAATCCCACCCCCACCTTGAACTCATCTGTCACTCCTACTGCACATCTCACCATTCTCTCACTTTCCTCATACATGTTCTGCACCACCTTCACATACGCCTGACTTCCTCATACAGTTCCACAGTTCTGATAAACAAAGACACAGTGCAACGCCTTCTGACCTTCTCTATACTTCTCCATCAGCACTCTCAAAACAGGTATTCCATCTGTTGTACTCTTTCTTGGTATGAAGCCATACTGCTGCTCACTGATGGTCACCTCTCTTCTTAACCTAGCTTCAACAACCCTTTCATATCTTCATGGTATGGCTCATCAGCTTGATTCCTCTGTAGTTACTGCAGCTCTGCACAT
>VUQH01023918.1:2303-20983 GCA_015106775.1 Etroplus canarensis
ACCATCTTCTGATGGCTGCTTCCAGCAGGATAACATACCATGTCACAAAGCTCAGATCATCTGTCCTCAGATGTCCTCCACAGTCAGCAGATCTCAGTCCAACAGAGACCTTTATGATGAGAAGCTCCTCTTCCACCACATCCCAGAGGTTCAACTGACCAATCTGCAGCAGCTGTGTGATGCCGTCATGTCAATATGGACCAAAACCTCTGAGGAATGTTTTCAGCAGCTTGTTGAATCTATTCCATGAGGCAGTTTTAAAAGGGGGGTCCGACCACTTACAAGCAAGGTGTATTTAATGAAGTGGCCAGTGAGTGTACTGAAGCTGTAAATATGAAAAGTGTTTTGGGAAAAAAAAATTACAGTATACTGAGTCTTCTATTTATAAATATATGGAGCATGTAGATATAAGTTTACAGCAAATTAGAAAAAAGTTGCAATACTGTTCTCAAAAAACAAATAAAAACAAGAAAACATCAAAGGTGCCAATAAGGTCAACATTTTATTATCATAATTCAAATACTTGAAGTGGAAAAAGAATATCCTAATCTGACCCAAGCCTGACTTCAGACTAAATTAATAACCTGGATTATTTTGTGAAAAAAAGACAATGTACAGATATGAATCAACCCACTCGTACAAAATTAAAAACAGAAATGAGATGAGGAGGCGGGGCATGACATTACGAGCCTGTAGCCAGATACTGGGCTCAGCTTCTTACTGTCAATTCTGCTAGTGTTTAGCAGGAACATACAGCCAGCTCTCATATCATATCAGCTTCATTTTATTAAATCAGAGCATAATACGCAAAGCCAGCAAAAAGGATAACAGTGGCTTCACCAGGCGGTGCCAACTCGTCTCTCAGAATTTGCCTTCAAATCTTCACAGGTCACATGGTCTCCACTTAATGTCGCAGCATGTCCTAGAACCTGAAAAAAGTCAAGTGAAAGCGCATATTGTCATGTTCACAGTCACGCTACATACAAGGACTAACCATTCATGTCATTTAAAACAACCATTGTGTCTTAATGTAACAGAAGTGGAAGGACATCAACACTTATTTAACCCACATTTAACCAGGCAAAAGTCCCACAAGATTTTGAATATTTTTTGTGATGGAGATCTGGCCTAGACAGCAGCAAAATAAATTACACGATCAAGACTGTAAAGACACATAAAATATAAAATACATTAAGAATGAAACAAAAATAAAAACTCAATGATTAAAACATGAGTGAGAATGAATAGATCTGGTCACAAAACCCTTTACAACACATTTAAATTGTGAAAGCTGGACAAAAGAATTCATTTTCAGTTCACTCTGAAGACTATTCCAGGTAGTGTGAGCAGATACCAAAAAATCTGTAGGAGTACAAAGGAGGTCTTCATTGTCACATGTAGTAAAAAAATGTTGCAGAGACTAACTTTTATCACCAAAGACACTCTGCTTTACTGATAGATGCTGGTGAAGTGCAGCCTGAAAAAAGCATCACCGAAAAGCTGGACTGCTCCAAAACGGAAATCTTAGAAAGACACTCCTGTGTGGGTCGCTCATATGAGCAAAAGTCAGCAGAAGCAAGACAGACTACATGTGCATAAATGAAAGGGAGGCAGGTGGAACGGTGAAGATGCAAGTGTCACCATAGTGTAGTAGTTTATACATTTGCCTTACAAGTGCAAGGTCCCGTGAAACTGCAATCAGAGAATCCTGTGACATGTTATGTGACACTTGTAAGAGTTCAGCACAAATACCTGACAGTTAAACTCAAAGAAGCGTTTTGTTTGTTTCACAGTCAGGATGAAGTTATTGCTTATTTGTGAGGGAACCAGCCTATTTTTAATCACTTTATTTGCATTTTAAATACAGAACAGAGTATACTGTGCGCACACTGTGCAAAGATGAACTTTGCTCTGCTGTGATGACTCGCCCCACCACAGACAATTATTCCTACCTCTGGCTGTCAAACTTGACACCTCTTTAACACCTGTAGTACCTTCAGTTGCCCCCTTGTATTCTCCTCAAGCGGATTGGTAATTTGGCAGAGATTTTATGCCAGATGCCCTTCCTGACGCAACCCTCCACGATGAGAGGGGCTTGTGTCCCCACCTGGAATCGAACCAGGGACCTTTCTCATTCTGATTGTTCTAGGAATCAGGTGGATTGGAAAGGGGTCCCAGCAGCTCATTTGTGGCCCAAGCAGGTTAAACTATGCACCAAATAAACCACTCTCTGGGCTATCCGAAGGCCAGGTGACACACACACACACACACCTCCAACACCTTACCGTTTTCAACGTTGCCTTCCTTCCTCCACCTCTCGTCTTCGTCAGAGCTCGGATCTCCTCTCGATGCTCAGCAGCTCCACCTCGAAGATAAGCGTCGCTCCTCCGGGGATCTTCGGGGGGGCTCCCCGGTCTCCGTAGCCCAGCTCGGCGGGGATGACCAGCTTCCTCTTCTCGCCCTCGCACATGCCCAGCAGGCCCTGGTCCCAGCCTTTGATCACCTGGCCGGTGCCCAGCGTGAAGGTGAAAGGCCTGTCGCGGGGAATGCTGCTGTCAAACTCCGTGCCGTCCTCCAGCTTGCCCGTGTAGTGCATGTTGAGCACGTCTCCTTTGCGGGACTTGATGGGACAGTTGTCCACTCGCTTCTTGATGCCGATCTGCAGCTTCTTCTTCTCGGCTCCGCTCACAGCCGCCGGGCTCAGAGACAGCACCGCCACCGCGAACAGCAGGAACACCCGCATGGCTGCAGTCCGCTCAAAGAAGTCAGGAAGGCTGATCGATCAGAGAGCAAAGAACCAAGAGGAAGCAGGCAGGAAATCTGTTCCCCACAGCGGATGCGCTTAAGTGACGTCCGGATGTAGTACACCGGGTGGTGTTACTAGAAAAACCATCCGGACACTTGAAGTTGGTTTCAGATTCGTGGCAGAGGGTGGAGACTTAATCATTTACAGTACAGAGCAGATGTGTCAAACTCATTTCACATCATGAGCCAAAAACAACCTTTTTTTTCTTAAGTGGGTGAAGCTATTGCCTGATAACTTATAAAGTAAAAATACATTCAGATTGTTTCCACTGATTTATTTGTAATCCACAGTACTGGGACGTGCCATTTCAACAAATATGTCTCAGTTTTTCCACATTAAAAATAAAAGTTGCTGTAGTAAATCAGAAATAAAGCTACTCCATGACTCACTGGACTCAAACTGTAAGAAACCCATAGTGCAGTGGCTTACACATTCACCTTACAAGCAAAAATGTCCCTGGTTCGATTCCAGGTGGGGACACATGCCGCCTTTCACCATGGAAGGTTGTGTCAGGAAGGTCATCCAGCATAAAACTTCTGCCATATTACCACTGAGAGTTAAACCGTTGTGGTAACCCCTTGGGGAGTATGCAAGGGAGCAGCAGAAAGGTAGTGGTTTACAGGTTCACCTTACAATCAAAAGGTCCTTGGTTCAGTTCCAAGTGACAGACACAAGCCTCCGTTACCATGGAGCGCTTCATCAGGAAGGACATCCAGTGTGAAAACCCTCTGCTAGTTCAGTGATGTGGATTATGTAGATTGAGCAGTAGTTTCATTCCCCAAGCCACCAGACTCTTGAATTCTCAATAACTCACAGCAACCTCTCACCCCACATCCCACCCCCGTCTTCATACATGTACAAAGAACATTCTTATTATTTAATGGTGTGTTTTTGTGGTGCTACAGTGCTGCTAGAGTTTTTAATTTTCCAAGGGAACCTCCTGGGATCAATAAAGTTCTATCTATCTATCGATCTATATATATACTGTATGTGTGTGTGTGTGTGTGTGTGTGCGAGAGAGAGAAAGAGAGAGAGAGAAAACCTGAGCTAAATCTCTCCACACACATTAGTGTACTATTGTCACTAAAAATCAAATGACATGTGGTAAACCTGATGCAGACACCGCAGCTGTTTAAAACTCAGTTTCGGGAAAATGAAACAAATTGTGTTTTTAGAATGAAACGTGTATCTTTTTAAGGAGCCACTACACGACGAACACGAAACTAACTTCCTCAGACTCCTCTCTCCACAGTGTGTGTGTGTGTGTGTGTGTTATATCATCTGGTCCACCTGAGCCGGAGGTAAGTTCACTTTGTCTCTGTAGTTAAATTTGTATCGCAGCTTAGACGACAGTTTAAGCGTCATTAACTGGTTTGTATCTGCTAACATGAGTGCTGCTGTCGCTGCAGGGCTGAAAGGCACGAAAGGACATTGCCAAAATGCTAGCTCGCTTGTTAGCCTCCCTCATCAACAACCTCCATGTCATTGAGAAGTTGGCGGAGTCTCGCCCGATCCGCAGGGCGGCCCAGCTCACTGCCTACGCCATCACCAAGGCTCAGATAGCCGGACGGGACGCCTCGGAGCGCGTCTTGCGCTCCCAGACGCTGCGGCAGGTCCGGGAAGAGACCGGCAGAGTCCCCGGGGACCTGGGAGATATGAGCGGCCGCCTGAGGAGAGTCCGAGACACGTTCGTGAACGAGGTGAAGGAGGGGTGGAAGGACGGCTCCAGGCAGATCAAGAAATGAAGAGGACGAGCTGGTTGTGGGATGCACAGGAAAACTGCTGTGTGAGGGGGACTGCCCGAGCAGCACCACCGTGAAAAGTGTCACTTCTATACTCGCCGTCTGTGGAGATGGTTTATAATAAACTGCTGTCAGGGAAATGAACTTCTTTTCAGATTTCTGGGAAATTTTGGGAAGATGAAGTGTACAGTTAATCTCCAGAAACCTCTGTACAAGTAGGAACTGTAATAATAATGTAGTGTGGATGGATGAATAAAACTGGTAAAGGTAATTTCATTTTTTAAACAACCTTTGTATGAGAACACACTTCAAACTGCCTTCTGTTGACATTCTGTTCACATTAATATATAGTGTAAAACAACCCCCATTTACCTCCACCTGTGTGCAATCATCCACCTATAGTACAAATCCTGCCAGAGAGCTTTTACAGCTCTGTGTTTGTAAAGTAAAAAAAAATGTACATATACCGGGAGATGTGATGTGTATAAACATTAAATTCCCCTTTTCGATGTGACTTTAAATAAAGATTATAATTTATAACGGCACTTTGACTGCTAGACTTTATCAGCTGATTTTATTTGCAAGTAATTTTTTTACCTTTAATAATTATGATTTTGTTTTTCTGTCATATATGGTTGTTGCTCATATTAAGTATTGCCATTGCGTCAAATAAGGAGGTCAGTTTGTGCAAGTAATCCTTGTGAGAGATATGTATACAGTTCAGTCCATAAGTATTTGGACAATACCAAATGAGGTTTACCGAAGTTATTGTATTAGCTGAATTCTACAAGAGGTAAAGGTATGCCTTAAGAAACTCTGGGGTTGCGTTTTGCACAATGCTTTGGATCATTATGTGCTTGCACTCAGATATGTCGTCCAGTCAGTTTTGCAGCATTTGGCTGAATCTAAGCAGAGAATAAACTCCCGTCTTCTTCTTTCAGCTGCTCCCACTGGGGGTCGCCACAGTGGATCATCTGCTTCCATCTCAACCTCTTCTGTCACAGCAACCCTCTGTATGTCCTCTTTTGCTACATCCATGACTTCTCTTTCTCTGTCTCCTAGCATGCCTTCCCCCTCTCCTCCTCTTCTGTCTTCAACCAACAGTAGCATAGTTTGCACTGGTGACATGTTGGCTAACAGCACTGGAGGTGGTAGTTGTTAACCCGGGCCATGGCCAATCCGGTACGGAAGCTGTATTTTGAATCCGCATATTTGATGTGGCAAAGATTTTACATTGGATGCCCTCGCTTTACCTCGGTTTGGGACCGGGACTAGGACTACACTTGCTTGTGGTTCCCCCATGACTGGATTAGAGAGTATAGCTGCATATATCTCAGAATTGATTCTGCTAATTCTATCAGCAGTCACATCACCAGTGACCTGGCTCTGTTAGTAGCTGTGCATGCCCATGCCATAACATTGCCGCCACCATGTTTGACAATGATGTGGTATGCTTCGGCTCACGAGCTGTTCCTTTCCTTCCCCATACTTTTCTCTTCCCATCATTCTGGTACAAATTCATCTTGGTTTCATCTGTCGAAAGAATTTAATTTCCAGAACTGTTTTCTGGCAAAATCTTATCTGACCTTCCTGTTCTTGAGTATAACCAGTGGTTTGCACCTTGCTGTAAATTTTCTGTATTTATATTTATGAAGACAGCTCTTCATTGTAGATTTTGACAATGATACAGCTACCTCCTTGAGAGTGTTCTCAACTTGGGTAGAGGCTGTTATGGAGTTTTCTTAACTAAGTAAAGAATTCTGTGATTATCTACTTCAGCTGTCTTCTGTGGTCTTCCAGGCCTTTCAGTGTAATTCATTATTCCTTGGGTGTCTTTGGTGTAATTCTTAAACAGTCAATGCAATTCTTTTGGCAAACTCTTTATATTAAAGCAGAAATTCTGCACTTCAATCACATCTTGATTGTTTGGATAAAATTCACTGTGGTGGTATACAAAGGCAATATTACAAAGAAATGTGCGATTGTCCAAAAATGTATCGACCTAACTGTACATCATAAAAATAACAAAAAGAATAATAGTGTTTTAAAAAACACCCAAAAACTAATAATCTGGTTGTATGAACCAAAATCATTGAAGGAAGAGAGAAATTCTAATGCAAGGCTCAAAATGAAAATCTTTGTATTGCAGAAATTCACTTACAAATATGTTGCAAAAACAAGCAACATAAGTATAGTAATTTTAAAAATTAGATCCTCATGAGGAGTGAAACAACATCTTCTGACATACTGGCATAAAAATACTAAATTATGACTAAAACAGAATAGCTCGGCAGAGTGCATTTTGCAGTATAGGGTTTTATTTCATTTGAAAAAGCTTTATGTAGCAATACTTGTGCAGACACACTGGCCTGGCAACTAAATATTAGTTACATATTCCATCATTTCATATAGAAATAATTGTCTTATCAGGAGGAAGAGAAGGCACTGGGTTCTGATGACATGAGTCAGTACATATACACTGATATGGCACCTGAACTTCATATAAAAATAAATCTCTCAACATAGGAAAAATACACATCCAATCTATATTTTTAAACAGGAAACAGCATCAAGCAGCAGCCAAGAAGTACAGAGGATCTGACAAAATGCAGTTAGTCTGAGTTAGAGACAATTCTGGAGCGAGTTGTTTGGGTTAGAAGACATGAGATCACATTTTTTTTTGGCTCAAAATAGTCTAGTATGATCAACTGTTATTATTTAACAACGTTTAACTCAGTTCACGTTCCTGTATAATTAAAGACAGTCACAACTCTAATTGCTTACAGTAAGTCAAAAAATGGAAATAAAACATTTATAAGGCTTTTAAAAGTTTAAATTACCCAAACAACAATTTTCCAGCCAGACAAACAAAAACAAATTCACTTTCCGGCACAAATCACAGGATGTTTTCTTCATGTTCTCCCCTAACTTGATGGAACCTGACACAGTGTATGTTTTACTCACTCCATTTATGTATAAACTAATATGCAAAATGTGTGAAAAGTGGCCGCATGGCGGAAAATATATTGTCTGCTGATACTGTTGGTCCTAATCAGAAGCATCAGATTAGTATCAATAATAAGAGGAAACAGATTTCACTGTGCAGCTACAGGCTTGGTTAAATCATGTTATATTTCTTTTTAATCAATTGAGGAGAATACACGAAGTAGACAGCCCATGGATGGACACTGAGACACTCATCATTACACAATCCCCAGCACAGCTCTGTGTGGAGGTCACACCAGTGCATATTCAATGACATAGCATTAGCTTATAGTAGAAACAGCCTGGAGCAAGAAAAGGGCTGTGTTCATTCGTAGTATTCACGGTGCAAGTGGCAGCAGAGCAGCAATCTGACTTCTATACTCACATGAAACCTTTGAAAAAGAAGGAGCTGGTCTGAAGCCAGTTATAATTTGCTAGACCAGGATGGTTTTAAAGATTTCAGTGGATGTCTTTATTAAGTTGTTTCAGCTGACAAAATGAGTTGATTTAAATACTGAAGGTTAAAGAAAGACATTTTTTCACTCAACTCTAGCATAAGCCATGTTTGTTCTTATTTTCTCAGGGTTTTACAAAGCCCAGTAACGTGGATGCACTCTAGATAAAATTAAGAAAAAGTTAAAAGCACCACCAATGATTTCTTTTGCTCTCTTTCTATCACTTGGCTCATTTACAACATACTTGAAAGATGTGAGAAAATGTGGGTGTAAACTAAGCTTCTAGGCTGTTATAAGTACTTCTATATGTCCCTGTCTGAAAGTACATCAACAAAGGAGTAAGTAGGTGGATTTTTTATATTAAAAATGCAAGAAAGCATTTTTACATAAACATTTCATTTTTAAAATCAAACATTGGAATCAAAGAAAAATACCAAAAATGCATCTTTAATCCCATGAGACAAATTTGTTTTTCTGAAACACCTCTGTGGCTCATGTGAGGTTAAAAATCAGATTGAGTCTTCTTTGCTAAGCTAGCTTTGGAGAGACAGTGCTGCATTACCCACCAAAAGTAACAGGTGGCAGCACATGCACTGATATGGCAGCTTACCTCTAGTAAACAAAGTGGCAGCAACACCATCTTCCATTTTATTTACACTGGCTGAAAGCTGTAAGGTACCTTACAAGAGAAATTGTGCATCAGTTGCTTCAACACCAGCACCACACAAATCTAAAGGCAGTTCCAACATGCCGTCCTCTCATATTTTAAATCAACGTACAATCAGTTAGAAATGATGCAAAGAAACAGGAACGGAATGGGCTCCCAGAACAGTGAGTATGGGTGGTTTAAGTGGACAGCAATCACAAGGGATACAACGTGGATATTCGTGTGGTGAGAAGTGGTCGAAGAAAAAAGGAAAAAGGAGCCAGTCATGTCTAAAAATGGGAAAGTGGGGGAAAAGGGTAGCCAAAGAAGCTTGTGTCATGTTGACTTTACATCCAGAAGTTGGGCAACATGAAGCTGAACAAGGCCATCAGCAGCAGCCACACAGAGGATACCACTGCAAAAGAAGAAAAATAAAAAAATATTAGAGAGGCTGTATATTAGAGAGCTACGCCGACATTTATTCATTTATTTTTAATGGAGCAACCCCTGAGGCAAATGACCAGTTTTTACGGCAGTAAAGATTGAGACCAGATTTCTTTAACAATATCCTGATTTGTCTTCCTTTTCAATCTGTTCATGAACATAAGTAATTGCATTAGATACAGAGGAGTTTTTTCTTTGCGAACTTTAAAACAGCAATTTATCACAACTGTAGTGGTTTACACATTCGCCTTACAAGCAAAAGGTCCCTGGTTCGATTCCAGGTGGGAACACAAGCCCCTCTCAGCATCTGGCATTAAACCTCTGCCAAATTACCAATGTGGATTAATCCACTGTGGTGACCCCTTGGGGAGAATACCAGGGAGCAGTTGATGGTACACTCTAACATTTTCAAGATCAAACTGAGAAGCTAAAAGGGGCTGGTTACATTGTTTCATTTAATTTTCCATCATATGTATAACACTCATGTGAGTTACATTTGGTTAGAATACAACAATTAACTCATATCTTGCTCATTTAATCTACACCCTGATCTACACCCTGTACAGAGCATGCCTAGCAGTTTTCCTATGTCTAGTCTTTACATTAAGCTACTCTACGACTTGTAGCCAAAGTGGTAGATATATTTGCTTCAACGCTGCACGAAACATTGTCCTGAGAATGTCAAACTATTCCATTAAAACAATCAAAAAACATCTGTCACTTTTCTCACCTGCACTCGATGAGTTGCACTGCAAGTCAACCAGCGAGTCCAAGTAAACCTGGCCCAGCCACTCCTGGTAGGTCTTTTTGTCAGCAACACCCACGAGGCGCACAGTGGAGTCCTTGAAAATGAGATCTGTACCTTGGTACTCCTTCGAGTCAAACATCTTGAAACCCGGAGCTGTATCACTACTAAAATGTGTCTGTAAAGAAACACATAAATGAATAAAACTGAGGTAAAGACATACTGCCAGCGTAGCTTGTCACTGAGCTGACAGCCCAGTTTGAAATTCTCAGACACGAGAGCATCCTTGACCATACCACCCAGAATCCCAAAACTCTTACTGAAAAAGATCTATATCTATCTCGAGCAAGTTTTAAGTCTTTTGATTCGTTGCTTGTCTACTGCACCCTCTTCCTCACTCACTCTCATACAGTACATTCAGATGAACACTTACCTGTGCACGGTCCAAAAGTCCATAGATAGCATGGATATTCATATCTGATCGTACCATTACAGCATGGGAAGGGACTCTGGCCAGGTTACAGTTTTTGTACTGTGTCACCTCTGCTTTAGTTCCAGAGGAACAGAGCAGCTGGTAGTCCGTAGACAGCAGACCATTAGTCCACTCTTCAGTCGACTGACCTGAATACACACAGAAGGGGAGGGTCTTACTTACACCTCCTTAAAATATCAGATTTTTAAAAGGAGAACATTTTAAAGCCTGGTGTTACTTGTCTTACCATCAGTGTTTTGGAAGACAGTGGAATGCTTGATGAAAGCCACATTTCCCTCTCCTTTTGCCAGACACCTTAAATGAACCAAGAAACAAACACATGTAGGTGTTGCATGAGCGCATTGAAGAAAAGAATGCTCAAGGCAATAGAGTTTGTAATTCAGAATAGTTGTGGTATGCTGCAAAACTATACATCTCATATATTGTTCCCATAGACACAAACATGTCTATGATTTTAAAAAACATTCCCATTGCTTGGATCAGTATGGAACTCTCCCAGCTTAATGTTCAGTACTAGAAAAACAACACTCAGGGCATGTTTGCTGATAAGCAGGGATTGTAAGGAAATTTTTTTTACAAAAATTAATTTTCCAGTATAAAAAAAAATACTGAATCTAAACAGAGAACCTGCAGGCTAGCCAACTTACTCTAAAGCTCCATAAAGCTCATTCAGGTGCTAAATCTTTGTGGGCATGCCACTGCATCCTCTCATATCATCACAAATTCATTTGATATATTGTCACTACAAAAAATGTGTCATAGCTGCTTTAACTAACACTGCTTTAAAGAAATACAATGTTTGTGGAGAATAGGGTAAAAAGTGCTTCTTTCAGCATACAAATCTAGTACTGCATGTTTTCTGGATGAGATTTTGGGTGTTTGTTTAGTACCTGAAGGCACCGTCATAGCCATCATACCGGTCCTTTCCCTTCTCGCATTTGTTCTGTCCTAAGTTGTCTCCCACACATAGATCACACAGGTTCCTGGGAAAACCAGCTTGATTTGCACCTGGTACACAGCTCGTCTTGAAAAACTCACCCACAGCTAAGCATCATGGGAAACAGGGCATACAAAGTTAGAGACTGGCAAGACAGTTTATACTATCATACTGTAACCTCTACCCAAGATGACGGAAAAAGAAATAGCAGTTTTTGATCAGTCCACTGGTTGTACAGCTTGGCCACAGATGTGACTCAAATTTGGAAATGCAACTTTCATGACGTAATCATGGATACTGCTGGGAAATGCAGGATTCGGAGCTTTAAAATACTGACATTTAAAACACTGAACATACAGTAATGCATCTTTATTACAGCCTTTACTATAAAGGCTCACAATTTTCTGTATTTGTCTCATGGCTTTCAGCTGAACACATAAGCTCACACCTCTGTGACACACTCAAAGACATGCCACACTGACCTTGGGGTATCTGACACTCTTTTGGGGTGATCAGACCTCTCTCAATCAGTGCTGCTACAGGAATATTCCAGCCAGATGTCCGATCATATCCAGTGTGACAGGATTGACGGCCACGCAGGTCATCAAGGTTACGAATGTCAACACTACTCTTTTTCACCACTGCCACCGCATAGTATATGGAGCCATCACGGTCCTCTGGAGAAAGAAAGAAAAAAATGCTTGTATGATCGCTTATTGTCTTTGAAAATAGACCTGTGTCTTTTTGTCTGTGTGTTTTTACCTGTATAGCTCTCCCCAACAGCAGGGATCAAGCCGTAGTCTTTGCCTGCTGTGTAGATATAACCTCCATCCAGAGTGATTGCGTCAGCCTCATTGTTCTATACAAACATTAAATAGAAGAATAAAGGTCAAGATAGCGGAACTCTAGAAAAAAAATATAAATTAGACAATATTTTGTGCAGGCTGATGGATATAGTAGCTTTTCAAAATAAGTAAATAACTTCAACAAATTTCAATTCATCTTAGTTTCCCTCTTCACCTCAATTCATTTTAAATGAGCTTTGACCCAGAGGATCATGTTCACATATAGCTTGAAACCTGCATTTGTGGAAAGAATGGTGAACTGTCTTCACAGACAGTGATTTCTGGAAGTGTTCCTGAGCCCATGGCATGATTTCCTTGACAAAAATCATGACTGTTTGTAATGCAGGGCTGACTGAGATCACCAGCATCCAATATTGGTTTTTGGCTGTGTCTCTTGTACACAGAGATATCTCAAGATTCTTGGAATCTTTTGATGATATTATTTACTGTAGATGATGGAATATTCAAAGTCTTTACAATTTTATGTTGAAGAACATTATTCTGAATTTGCTCCACAATTTGTAAACACGTTTTTCCACAGATTGCTGAATCTCTGCACTTCTTTACTTCTGAGAGACTGCCTCTGAGGTGCTCTTTTTATACCTGATCATATTACTGGCCTACTGCCAATAACATCATTAACTGCAACATGTTCCTCCAGCCTTTTCTTTTTAGAACCGTTTACCAGCCTTTTTTGTTGCCCTTGTCCCAACTTTTTTGAGATGTGTTGCTGACATCAAATTCAAAATGAGCTGGTATTTTTCATGAAATAGTAACATGTCTCACTTTCAACACTTGCTATATTTTCTATGGTCTTTTGTGAATAAATATTGGTTTGTGAGATTTGCAAATCATTGTATTGTGTTTTTATTTATATTTTACACAGCATCCCATCCTTTTCAGAAATAGGCTTGTCTTAGGCCACTCCTCTTAAACATTTAATTCAGGTGTTTAATTCATTCTATTGTGACAGCTGTTAAAAAAACAAATCAAGCACTTAGCCTTACAGTCTGCCTTTACAAAGATTTGTGAAAAAATGGGTTGTTCTATAGCGCTTACTGAATTTGAGTGTGGTGCTGTAAAAAGATGTTGCCATTGGACTCTGGAGCAGTGGAAAAGTACTCTGTGCAGTGACAAATAATGCTTTTCTAGCTGGCAGTCTGGTGAACGGGTCTGGGTTTGGTGGTGCTAGGAGAACATTGCCTGCCTGACTGCATTGTGCCAGTTATAAAGTTTGAAGTAGAGGTAATGCTATGAGGTTGTTTTTCTGGGGTTGGCCTGGACCCTGTACTTCCAGTGAAGGGAAATTTTAATGCTTCAGCTTACCAAGACATTTTGGACAAGTGTATGCTCCCAACTTTGTAGGACCAGTTTGGGGAAGTTTTCTGTTCCAGCTTGACTGTGCCCCACTGCACAAAGCAAAGGCCATAAACTCATGGTTGAATGACTTTGGTGTGAAAGAACTTAAGAGGCTCGCGCAGAACCCTGACCTCAACCCCATCAGACACCTTTGAGATTAACTAGAACACACATTACGAGCCGGGCTCTCATCCAGCATCAGCGTCTGACCTCACAACAGCTCTTCTGAATGAATAGGCAAAAATTCTGCCAAGCACACTCCAAAATATTGTAGAAAGCCTTCCCAAAAGAGTGGAAGCTGGTATGGGCAGACCAACTCCATATTAATGGACATAGATTTAGAATTGGATGTCAGAAAAGCCCCTGTAGGTGTAAGGTGCAGATGGCCCAATACTTTTCTCCATATAGTTGTGTTAGCATCCATAGGTGTGTGCAGGGTGTGATTTGTGAAAAAAACAGACAAGGAGATTTTTTGTTTTCCTCAAAAATAATTCAGGAACCACAGTGCCCCTATATACTCTGAAGCATATTAGAATATGCATTATTTATTACTGCTCTCAATGTAAAATGTATAGAATTATAAACTTTAATTATACAAGTTCAGAACTTAAACATATAACCAGTATTTGCTAGAATACTGTATTTTTTCTTTATCAAATTAATATGAGCAGTATGCTTAGTCAAATGTTTACTTCTAGCAGATACAGGTGAGCCAAACATAATGATCCAAAGGTAAATGTTATTTCAACATGCCACAATAAAATTAAATTCCCCTTTCATTTAGCAGCATTCAGCCACATGGGGCCTCTTTATTTACCACAGTCAGAGTCTTGTTATTTTATGACCTTGGAGCAAAGATGTCACAATGTCACAAGTTGTTAATGTTGCAAAGTTACCAAATTATGACTGTATACAACACTGGCATGTGTCTGTAGGCAACTGAATGTGATAATATGAGGTATCATTATTTTGAAGGATGTGAACCAGTTGTAAGATATCAGTTACCTTGATTTTCATCATGCAGTCAGTCACAGAGTCGCCAAAGACACAGTTGATCTTTGGAGTTAGACCTTTATCTTGGAAGGCTACAGCCATGTCGGCACACTTCTGCTGCTCACCACTGGACAACACACACCACCGCAGCACATTTGGGATATCTATTATGGGAGGTAGATAGGTTGTAATGATAGAGAGACAGGTTGATTGGTAGACCATACATGAGCAAATTGAAAAAAGAATTTAGAAAAAACTATTTGAATGTTTTGCAGCGTTCAACATTTCAATATTTGCAATGCATACATTTTTATAATGCATACACTTTTATAATGATATTGAAATTCAGCAATAATACTGTTAGTTTTAAATAAGACATTCTTCACCATCAGGATTGCAGTCCATGGCCTTGAGAGCATTGTGGTAGTTGTCACCCATCCACATCTTGGGTTCATTTGACACAGCTTCCACAAATGTGGTGGTCCAGTTAGAAAAAAGCACAGTTCCTCCTCCATAATCCGCAGATGAAAACATGGGGAAGTTTGACTTTGCCTGCAAACAGGATATCAGTATAAATTACTGCAGATAGGAAAAAGCTTAAATAGAATATTGCAACAGCAAGACATTATTGCATTTAAACGTAAATGTGATAAAATCTTATCCTTACTGTGTCATAAAATACTTTGACATGTGAATCCAAATACAACAATTTGATAACTTTGTGGAATTATGAGCTGTATGTTATACTGAGTAGATCACACTAACCAGGTTAAATGGTGTCAAGCCTGAGCTTATGTCAACTGATTTATACTATATTAGCGAAACATCTAACAGGGCTACAAAATGGACCTTATATTTTACTGACCACTACAAAAATTGTACCCCAAGAAAATTTGGATAACAAAAACATACTTTTGATTTTTTATTTGGATATTGAAACTCATGTGACAGGTAGGGCTGTTTATGTGGAACTGCACAGCATTTTTATCCCATGTCCCCCTGTCAGACAGATTGAGACAATGTCCCAAATTTTGATTGTGCCAGTTGATGGATGCATCCCAAATGAAATCCAGCTTACTTAGCAAAACAGAAATGGAAATAACAGTAGACAAGGGATGAAAGAAAGAATGCATGAGAGTAAACAGAGTATGGTATAAGAGCAAACGTTAGATTCCTTTAAATCTCATTACCCTTGCTTAGCAAAAGAGTTGAAAAGGTCACTTAAAAAAATGTCCCTCATGAACTAAATGCCTCTAAGCATTACTATCCTACATAGGACTCCCACATTTAGTTTGTCAGAATCTGGTCAAAGGTGT
Source organism: Etroplus canarensis (assembly GCA_015106775.1). Taxonomy (NCBI): domain Eukaryota; kingdom Metazoa; phylum Chordata; class Actinopteri; order Cichliformes; family Cichlidae; genus Etroplus; species Etroplus canarensis. The sequence goes on from VUQH01023918.1 coordinate 18,070, forward strand.
AAAATAAGGTTCTGGCATTAATGGTATAGAAATATAGCCTTTTGGCTCACTGTGGTGCTGCTGATGAAAAAGTATGTTTGTGAGTGTCACTAAGTAGGGTTTGTTTGAACCTACCAGACCTTCCATCAGCATGTTAAGCACCACAGAAGGAGTGATGTCATTATTGACCACAATGCCACGAAAAGGGACGCGGACCAGATGACACCTGCTCCACTGAGAAACAGGAGCTCTAGTTCCATCACGGCACAGCAGTTCATAATCCAATGACTTCAGTGTTTGTGCCCAGTCTTGGCCATGACCTGATGAGGAAGTACCTGGTTAGCTGCTGACAAGTTAACTGACAGTGACAAACTGCCTTAATAGGACACAATTCTATATAATATATATATAACAACCAGCTAATATTCGTCTACCCTTAACTAACTAGGACGTTACCATCAGTGTTCTCTTCAACAGTCGTGTGTTTGACGAAGGCCACCTCTCCTGCATCTTCAACCAAACACCTACAGAGACCAAGAACAGTAAGAAGGTAAGATTTTGAAATACAAACTATCAAAAGTGTTTTTATTCTTCAAATGTTTCATAAGATGTGTTGCTTCCTGTTTCAAAGAGAATGATAACAGCTTTACCATATCCCTCTTTGGAATTGCACCACATCTGTTTTTCTTTTCATATACCCAATATAAATAAAATGCACGCAAAAGAAAAAAGTTCATCCCTGTAAATTTAAAGGCACTAAATGTAACTTTAAAGTGTCAAATTTAACTACAAATTTCACCACTAGGCGACACTTTTATCAGAAAGTGTTTGTATAGTTGCTCCTGTATTAAGAAACAAGAAAATGCAAAAGTTGGCCTGAGATCACAGTGGTGCAGGGGTTAGCACTCTTGAATTAATGTGGGTTTAAACTTCCAGGTCAGCTGGGACCTTTCTGTGTTTTCTGTGTTTATATGTCTTCCCAAAGTAGGGAGACCGGGGATGATTGTAACACGGGTTAGTTGTAACACTTCCAATTTCTCCAATCAGGAACAAGTTACAAATCACCTGATTCACTTTGCACCTGGTAATTTTACTCCTTATTCTACATGTGAGAAAGTAGCACCGTGTGGCAGACACCACCAGTTTTAGAGGGAAAAAAGTAAATTTGAGGTTCAAAAGTATTTTTTTTCACTAAATTTATTTTTGTCATAGCGTCCAATGCTTTGTAGTTAAACACATAAAACATATAATAGTTTTTGGGTGTCTATGTAGATATCTTTCATGCAAGTCCTTCATGCTAATGTTTTAGCTGTTAGCTGTAAGGTAAGCTAGTTCATGACTATAAGAGTCTGGGTTAGTTGTAACAACAAGAGTCTGGGTTAGTTATAACAACCATGAAACTGTTACAACCTACCCGCAGCAAAATTTTATTTGTATTTTTATGTTTTCTTTGAATTTCAGTATGCCTAGGTCTTGGAAGAGAAAGACTGACCATGGGGTGCCTCTCAACATTTTAGAGAGTGTATCAAATGATGTAAAAAAGGAGGGAAAGTCCATCAGATCTGTGGCAAAATTGTATGGCATATGCCATGTCACACTGTACAGATTTTGTAAAGAGAGGAAGAAGTTAGAAGAGAAGGGATCAAGCGAACTTCCACGTGTGGGCTACCACAGTGGAAAGAAGGTCTTCACTGATGAACAGGAGAAAGAACTGACAGAATATCTGATGAGGGCTGCTGATGCATATTATGGGCTGTGTCCACGTGAGGTAAGCGCTGGTAAAGCATAAAACAGGGGAAAGTTATCAATTTATATTGGTGGCAATGTACAATATAATGGAGAGGGCATTATTGAACATTTATTACAATTATTGTGATTAAAATTTCAGGTGAGAGAACTTGCTTATCAGCTTGCAGTGAAATATGGGTGCAAACATCCAAAGTCATGGGACGAATCATCAAAGGCTGGAGCAGACTGGTTTTCAGCCTACATGAAAAGAAACCCACATCTGTCCATTAGGAGTGCAGAGGCCACCAGCCTGGCAAGGGCCACCAGTTTTAATAAAAACAATGTGGCAATGTTTTTCAGAAAATATGACGAAGTTATAAGAAGGCACAATTTAATTGCAAATGACATTTGGAATGTTGATGAGACCGGCATAACAACTGTACAAACCCCAGACAGAGTGATTGCAAAACATGGCATTACTAAACAGGTTGGGGCAATGACATCAGGAGAACGGGGTTCACTGGTGACTGTTGCATGTGCAGTCAATGCCACTGGCAACACAATTCCTCCAATGTTTGTGTTCCCATGCATACGATATGCAGACCACTTTGTACGAGATGGGCCAGTAGGAAGTATGGGAAGTGGAAATAAATCTGGATGGATGCAGGAGGCTGATTTCATCATCTTTCTCAAGCACTTTGCAAACCATGTCAAGGTCAGCCCTGAGAAAAAGGTGCTACTTCTTTTGGACAACCACAGCTCACACCTGTCAATTGCTGCCATTGACTTCTGCAAGAACATTGGAATTGTAATGGTAACATTCCCCCCTCACTGCAGTCACAAGCTCCAACCACTCGACAGGAGTGTAGAAGATGGTGAACAGCGCAAGCGATTCCTGGATGAGAATGAATCCAGCAAAGACCATGACGATATATGACATACCAGGTCTTGTGAAGACAGCACTTCCAGCTGCAGCTACACCAAAAAATGTACAGGCTGGATTCCAGTGCACTGGAATTTGGCCATACAATCCAGACATATTTGAGGAAAGTGAGTTTGCGCCTTCACAGGTCACAGATCGTCCTGATCCAGCTGCCCACCTGACCACTCCTGATAAAACGATGAGTCACCAGAACTGTTGCCCAGCTGACATTCGACCCTTACCAAAATCCGGACCAAGGAAAATCCCTTTAACAGGACAGAAGAG
>VUQH01023930.1:5799-18392 GCA_015106775.1 Etroplus canarensis
AATCTCTTTTGATTTTTTTTTATGACAGTCTAAACAACCCAGATCTGATTTTTTTCAAATTGGATTTAGCCCACTTCCGTATGTTGTCCTAAATCGGATACGTACCCGATGTTTTTCAAAGTGACCTCAGTTTGAACGGTCATGTTGCATTTCATCTGACTTTTCCATCATTGAATTGAGACAGAAATCATAATTCTGCATGTAAGTAGTAGCCAGGTGCTGCTAATCAAACGCTCTCAATTAACTGATCATCAGCCAGTGTAACATTCTCTATAAAAGCAGGTGTTTTAGCAGGTGTGTGTCAAGACAATGTCACAATCTTCCCAGAAGTGGATGTCCCCAAGGTCAGATTGTGCAATGCTCTGAGAAATTGCAAAACACCCAACAGCTACATCGCAGACTCTGCAGACCTCAGATGATCGAGAAAAAAACTCCTTGCTCTCAAAAGAGCAATGCTGCATGGCATAGGCTTGCAAAGTTGCAACCATAATGCACAGTGCTTTGATTTGTTGTGGTGAAAACCACACACAGCATATTAGCACAAACACTTCACACCAGTTGGCAAACACAGTAGCAGAGGGGTGATGATTTGGGCTTGTTGACCATGAACTCTTCTGAGTGCCAATGTATTAAAGAGTCAGATGTATTCTGGAGCCAGCTAAAGCTTGGTCAAATCTGGTTATGCAACACAAGAGTGCTCCCAAGCACAGCAGCTTAATCTACAATAGAATATCTGAAAAAGAAAAGAATCGAGGTGTTGCAGTCGCCCAGTCAAAGTCCAGACCTCAGCCCAAGTGAAATGCTGTGGCAGGACCTTAAGAGAGCTGTGCATAACGAATACCCGCAAACCTCAATGAACTGATGCAAAGTTCTAAAGAAGAGTGGCTAAAATTCCTCCATGATGATGTGAGAGACTGATGCCAGACAAGATTCAATTATTTCATATCATTGCTGCTAAAAGTGGTTCTACAAATTATTGACTCATATTGTGTAATTAGTTTTTCACAGGATTCAAGAAGCTCTTATTGTCATTTCAACCATGTGTAGCTGACGCAGAACATAGTGAAATGAGATAACGTTTCTCCAGGACCTGGTGCAACATAAACATATAACAGAAAGGTATCAGATATGAAAAAACAGAGCTAGGACTAAACTTTTTTGCATAGAGTCCTCTAAAAACGTTCTTTTTCACATGAATGCATATATGACAGAAAATAAGGAAAAGTTTAACAGGTCCCCTTTAAAAATATCGACAAATGAGATAAAAAGACAGAAGAGATACATTTCTATTTTTGTTTTTGTTTTTTCAACAACAAAAAAAAGTGCTGTGTGTAATTATTTTGCATCACTAGAAGGCCTCCCTCTTATGTCGGACATCTGGGTTACTTTACGTCTCTGTGAAAGTCCAAACCCGAGTGAGAAAACAGATAACAGCAGATAAAAGTGTGTGTCTCTCTTATGTCCACCATATGAGTCCATCTCCTGTGTCAATAGCAGCAGTGTGGTGAATGGGCACACAATGGGGTTTAACTTAGCTAAGCTAACAGACAGCACCATTGATCTGAGGTTTGGTCCACTAAGCTTATTGGAGGAGTTGAGACACAGCATGCCTTATCAATAGAGGACTCAGGAAACTCAGTGGACTCCACACAGAAACACAGACACACACAGGCATAACAAACAGAGTTTGTGGCTCTGTAGTCTGGGAAAAGAAATAAGGGGGAGCTCAAGTTGGCAAACAATGTGGAACCGTGTCTTCCTGCTCGTAGGTGCTCTGGTCAGCCTGCGTGCATTTGCTCACTCTTACTCAAACAGATACTCAAATGCACACACGCATGCACACACACACACACACACACACACACACACACATACACATGCAGTGAGACTGTAGGACTAACAAGTGAAATCACTGTCAGTTTCCCATCACATCATTAAAGCTCACAGTGATGGGATGTTTCCTGCTGAGCTGTGGCACAACATTGACTTAATAAGACGCACACCCATAAACACATGAAAGTATGTTTATTTAGAACAGCTCCGCACATACTTGTATCACTTGAGGAGAAAATGTTATGCCAGCCAGGAAACACACCCATCCTCAGTGCCCACCATTTTCAGCTAGCCCATTCCCACTCCTAATCTTTATAGCTTCCTTTACCAGCAGCGTCCATCTGTTTGTAAGCAGCTCTAATGCCCATTAGTGATGGTTTGTATTTCCACTCATTCTCATCTGGGTGGAAAAGTGCAGTTTTGGGTGTAATTCCAACTTAGTTACCACTGGCTAAACTTTCTAGGTTTAGAACAAATTTATACAAAACGCATAACCCGATACCTTCTGCTTGCAATCATTTACGGAGTGTTACACAAGAGCCTTCATAATTTGACTTATTTCTACCTGAGATGGCAAATTTAATCGACTGAGAGTACTGCTTGCTCTTGCTGTCATTCTCTCCAGCAGAGTGCCTTTTGCTGCCTGTGTTTTAATTTGCTGTTCTTTCTATTATCCTCCCCCTCACCCCTCTCCTTCTTTATGTGTCGCTCTTTCTTTTGTCAGAGAGAAATGACCCTCCTCTTGAAGATATTAGTTGATAGAAGGATAGCACAGCATTATCTGCCTCCTGCAGACTGTTTATATTTTTTTCCAGTTTCCTCATAAGCTATAATAGGATGCAGAAATAGATGGAGATTGGAGATGAGGTATACGAGGTATACAGTGACAGGCAAACAGTGTGTTGGAATAAAGATAAGCTGCAGAATAGATCTGCTTCCCCTTAAAGCTCCATGACAACATTGGCAAAACAAATTAGCATTCTTCTGATCTTTGTAGATTTTATCATTTTGCAGCCTTGTATTTTACTTTTTAAATATGCTGCATTGTGCATGCATGCACTGAAATGCCTCCAGGAATATAAAATCCAGCTGCATACCACTAGAAGGAAAAAATAAGTTGTTTTGTTAACCTGATTCTAATCTGTGCCTCTCCTAACAGAACAATCAAGGTTGAGGTGTACGACTGGGACAGAGACGGCAGGTAAATGCTTCGCATTATTACTTTACTAACTAAAATGTCATATAAGCAATTAAAATACAAGCTGCCAAGCATAATATAATCATTTTTAGCCCAATTAAGTATCAACTACTCTACAGTGAAACTGGCAAATTCTGGCACTCCTGCGCCCACTAAATTGATCCAGATGCATCTGAAAAAGACCAGATATTACAGGTGGTAGGGGATACCACAAGAGCTGGTTCTGATTCAGCTCCAGTGAAATCAGGTTGCATTTACATATGTACACTACTGCTCAAAAGTTTGGGATCACTTGGAAATTCTCTTATTTTCCATGGAAACAAACATGAAATTAGTCTGAAATACAGCAAATGAACAGGACATGCTGACATTGTCAGAGTTAGAAATAATGATTTTATTGGAAATGATGAATGTGTTCTTCAAACTTTGCCCTCATCCAAAAAACACCTTTTGCAGCCATTACAGCCTGGCAGACCTTAGGCATTCTAGCTGTCAATTTTTCAAAGTAATCTGATGATGCTTCCTGGAGCATCTCCCACAAAACGGGCTGGCTCGATGGAGCCTTCCTCCGTACCATAGGTGCTAGCATTTTGGAGGATTGGGAGACTCTTCATTTATGAGCCAATGCTGATAAACTGTAAAGATGCATTGGAGGACACCTTCTAATTCGTGCTGATTAGCAGACTTTAAAGTATGTAGTTTGAACTCACCAAAACTGAAGCAAAAACTTCCAATAACCACACAGCAGTCCATATTATTTGTGTGATAGTTCCATTATAAATGCTTTACAAAGTACCAATGCCATGATTGAGAGGCCTAGTTTGTGACTCACATTAGTGTTTTGTAGTCAGCTAGAAGTTAACAAGTGTTTGCACACCTGGCTCTCAAAGTAGCCACATTTCTGACTTTAAGACTTAACAAAGTCCAAATGGGTGAGTTAGCTGTTAAGTCGGGTATTTTAGCATGGGAGTCTATAGAGATGAACTCCCTTCTGGAACCAGCCCCAAGAAGCCGTTGAAGGAACAGCAGTTTTAGAAATGGGCTGCTTTAGTTTTGTAGCCCTGGAAGTTTCCATTTGTTAGAACCTCATATTAAGGTGTGCATAATTATTAGACATCTTTGTTATCTTGTGTAAAATAGGTGGGGAAAAAAGAGACTAAACTTTAGCTGAAAACAAAAACCTCCAGCCTGTTACTCCAACTCCGACTAAAAAAAGATTGGGCCAAGAAACAACTTAAGACAGAGAAAAAGGTTTCACGTACCAGATGAGTCAGTCATTTCATCAGGATAAACCAAATCAGTCGAAGTTGTAGGGGATGTTCTGATATAGGCTACTATCATTAGATAAATAGGACTTTTAATTGAAGATGGAGTGTAAATCTATATCCAGTAAGATAATTTACACAAGTGGCTGACCAGGGGGAAGTTTGCAGTATTCAAGAAGGCTATGATCTTTGTGCAGGACAGTGCTCCATCATCTGCAGTGAAGTATTCAATAAGGGAGGACAAAGTGAAAAAGAAAATAATAGCTGGCAAAGCTCTGTTATGCGTGTTAAGGGTCTGACTGTAAGTCTTGTGGGGCTTATTGCACAGATATTAATCTGATATGCGCTGATAACCTCCGAGCTAGTAATCACTGATAAATAGACAGCTGGGCCTTTTCTTATTACTTCTTGTCTTGATTGCATTAACATTCAGCATGTCAGCTTCCTGCACAAAGTTAATCTAATCCAAGTCACACATAAATAACAGAAGTCTATGTTTTCAGTAGGTAAGAAAGCTGAGTGCAGCATCCTCACGGATTGACTGCTTAACGATGAGTATGGAGTCTGGCTGCTGGTAGTCAACCAGAAAGAAAAAGGAGTGACATTTGTCAAGCTGTAGTTTAACAGGGAGTTATTTCTCTATTCTTTGTACTCTGAAGTCTATTCAGTGTCACTCATAGTCTGAGGGAACGCAGTGTTTTGGTGTTTTTCAACGTGAAAGAAATGCTAACAAATTTAACAAGCTGTTTAGGTGAACTGACAATTACTGTTTTCCATGTCGATCTCGTGTCTTCTGCCTGTGTTAGTGCCGCTTTAATCATTCCTAACAAAAAACCTCGTTGTTGATCTAACGTGTGTTTGTTGACTCTTTCTGGGACATGGATCATTTCAGGTTGATTTAAAAACTCAAAACACATAGTGACTTTGCCGGGGCGCCTTGAGTTTTTGCTTTTCTTTGTTCTCTTGATTAGAAACGTATTGGATGTGTTGTCAGTTATTATCACGTTTTCATTTCTCTCTCTTCTTCTGTTCTTCCCCTCTCTTCTTCACTGCTTTCTTTAGTCACGACTTTATTGGAGAATTCAGCACCAGCTACAGAGAATTATCCAGAGGACAGAGCCAGTTCAACGTCTATGAGGTGAGTTTGTGGGAGTGGGAGTATATCTTAGTATGCCTGTGCAGGAATGTTGGTGTATTCATCTTCAAACTGAGTCTCCTATCCAGGCTAGTTAATAGGTAAATAGGTCACACAGACTAACTGGACTAGTAAAACAGTACCTTTGTGTTTTTGTTTGGCACTTTCTTTGATGAAGTTGCTGAAGTTTTTTAATAAAAGCCAACAGTATGCTGCTTAAAACTGATACCTGACACTAGTTGATGCGTTTCAGGTCTAACAAGCCTGCAACGATGTTGCAAAGCTGCATTTAGTATACATCAAGAAGATCCTGTTTTTGTAATTGCGTCACTTTCCAAAAGAATGAACACAAGCAGGATTAGGGATAGCAATTGTTATGTTATTGACATTTACCACATTTACCAGGTCAAACACAAATCAGAAAATAAAATTAAAGACAAAGAGGATAAAGCAAAATAGCCAAGAAACTGAACCTGCATTTACTTATGAGCTTGATTCAGCCCAACATTAACAGTCTTTTCTTTTTACATATATGGCCATGTTTTGAGCTGGGGACTGTGTATAAAAGTGGCTGTAAATCCAAAAGGATAGAAAGTGGTTGTTTTTTGGGGTGAAGCTACTCTTTAAATAAGAGCCATATTTAATCGCTTTTAACGTTCCCTGAAAATTACTATACCACACAAAATGGCATGGAGAAATAATTTAGCAAATTGCTTATTTGGATCATGTCCTTCAGCTGCAAGTTTTATAAAATTAGGCAAACAAGTACTATTCTTGTATACAGCAGTTTAACCATGCACAAGCTTACATATTATACTGCTCATGTTGTGGTGAATAATAAACAGGGACACTCATAAGAGAGCTAGAAGACTTATTTTCACATTTTTCACAGTTTTAGTACCTCCTGGCAAAGAAAACCAAAAGAAGACATCCTTTCCATTCTGTCTGGCTGATTTTCTCATGAACACACACACCCAAACACACAAAATCTCTGACGGTTATGATGGATCGCTGGCTTATCTTCTCCCAGGAAGAGTCAACATTTCTTGATTAACAGAGTGCCACACAGAGAAGGAGGCTCACAGGGAACTGTCATTTTAAACAGCTGCTGTTTGCCTAATAGCCCTCAGATGTGCACACATGCAAAGTAATTTTGGAGATTTCTGGCCTGTTTTTACTTTTTCCTAAAACTGAACATTGCAGTTAGCGAGACAATGACTTTGCTTTGTTAAATGCACTTTGTTTGCGTGTCTGAGTGTGTTTGTGTTTCAAACACATTTCAATTCACCTCCACAGCCAAATGCGTCCTTGTGTCTATTTAGTATGAACCAAGGAGAAATGCATAAATCCACACATTTGTATGTTGTTTTCCCCGAGGCCCTCTCTTTCTGTTTAACCTTGGCACAGTTAAATCAGACTATAAAGCTCAGATTTTAAAACCCGCATCAAGGTTACTATAGTTAACTAAAACTAAACTAAAAACTAGTAAAACAGAATAAAAATAAAAACTAGACTTTTAGTAAAAATCAAAACTAACTAAAATGGCATTGTGTGCTCACAAAACTAACTAAACTAAAATAAAAACATACAGGAAATGTGCTTAGTTCTAGTCTTTGTCAGTTGGATTAAATTTGGTCAGACAGCCTGTCTGATGAGGCTTTGATGCATCTGTTTATTGAAACTCAGGATGTCTACATGATTGTGACTCATCTGCTTTCACAATGTGTTGTGTTTATATTGTAAATTCTCATGTGAATATCTTAAACCTTCCCCTGACAAATACCATCCATATGATAATAATGAAGAAAAATAAAACTAACACTGAAACTAATAAAAACTAAACTAAAACTAAACATTTTCAAACTAAACTGAAATGAGCAAAGCTACTCTGGAAACTAACTGAAACTGAACTGAACTGAAAACAAAAACTCAAAATAAAATTAAAATAAAAACTAATTAGAAAATCGAAACTATATAAACTCTGGCCCACTTTCAGTGTTTGGGATTCAAAAGAAGTTCCAGGTCTACCTCAGCGTGGTCACTTAATGACTCACTGAACTCAGGTTGCAGTATAAGAGAATGAATGAATTCAGGACTGCAGCTGAAAAGTGTGTTTTTTATTATTTTTTTTATAAAAAAAGCTGTGTCTCAAAATAGTAAACAGAGCAGATTTAAATGCGTCTTTATGTTGTGAGTTAGGAGCATTGCTCAAAGGCATGTTCGTGCTGGCTGCTGGTTATCGGAGTGGAAGTATCTGAGCACCAGTGAAAGGGATTGGAACTATATTACAAAATACCCTCAGCTATCACATCGTATTTTCTCCACAACCTAAAGAATGTAGGGTCAAGCATTATTTGATTGTGTGGAATCTAAATTGGATTAAGCCCTGATCCCATGTATGCAAAAGTGATTACAAATCAACAGAGATTCAGTTTTTTGTGAGTACTTCATGACTGAATTTTTTTAATGTTGCAGTAATTTGCAAGACTTGGTAATCACTTTATAATATTCTGGAAACTGGGTTCCAATTCTAAAATTTCCAAAACTTTCCCAAAGGGCTGCGATTACATAAACTTTCACAACATATCATAATGTTGTCGTAGACTGTTGCAATTGTAAATATATCCTAATCTTTTGTAACCACATTGGCTGGTTCTGCATATTTTTCCCTCGACACAGTGTCACAAATCTTCATGAAGCATTTGTGAGACAGGTATGACGCCTTGTTTCATGAAAGTCAGAAATACCTCGTAACATGTCTTGTGAATTCGTAAAATTTTCCCTTTGTTTCCTATACAGTTCATCACATTTCGGATCTTTACTTTAGCCGCTCCATAATGCGTCACAAGGAGTCGTAAAGATTCCGACTGTCATTTGTTCCATTTGCTATTGTTCTTTATAAAAAAAGTGTAAACAAAATTTATAGTGACAGTGTAATACGTAGTTCATTTGGATCCAGTATTAGGTTTTGTACACTGTACACATACTGTATGTATGTGGCATACATATATGCATATATTGTGTGGGACTACTGCCTGTGACACAGACTGCCCCATGGGGACATTAAATTTGTACTCTACTCTCAGCGCATCATAACCGTTTCTTACCTTTTTTTAAAAAATTGCACTACAGAGGCTGTTCCACAACAAATCGGGATCAAATTTGTACAAGTGGGAATTTCGCGTTTCACTTCAGATTTTGGAATATTACCATGATAGAATATAAAGTTGGACACAAGCCCCTCTCACCATCAAGGTTTGTGTCAGAAAGGGCATTCGGCATGAAACCTCATTCAAATCACCAATGTGGATTATTCCGTCAACCTCCTGGGGAAAAATGCAAGGGAACAGCCTAAGGTACACAATGATAGATTATAAAGTGAAGACAACTCCCTCAACATAAACAGTCATAAATTACACTGAACTTTGTGATTATTTTTTAGTGAATTACAACTGGGAGAGGCTCCAGCCCCCTCAAGACCCTGAATTGGATAAGCGGTTAAGAAAATGGATGGATGGCCAGCATTAGTTAATTATGGCATTAAGACATCTATGGGAAACTAAAAAAAAACTCTACCACGTGCTGTATGTAATATACTCACAATCGTGTAGTGTTTTTTCTATTCTTGCTGAGCACTCAAAGTGCTTTAGACTACAAATTACATTTTAACCATACATTCATACAAAGACCCCAGCCAGGGTTCGAACCAGTAACCTCTTCGATGTGGGATAACATGTAACCACTTGATCACCATGCCTCGGTATGTCAAGGCTAATGCACAAGCTCAGATTAAATGCATTTGTGGCCCATGTGCAGGAGACCCAAACTTTGCTTGCTGGTGTAATCTGCTTTAATCAGTATCTTTTCACTGGCGATGCATGATGTTTGAGAAAGTGGTCACTCGTAGGAATGAACCAGTAGAGAATTATCACCCTCAGCTCTATGGAGCTGTTTTAAAAGTGTTTTTGGCTGTGGCACTCTATTCTAAAAATCTATTTTATGCTACTTTCACAGCTCTAACAAAGTTAAAGAGTAGCTGCTGAACATAATGGAGCATCTGCCAGATTTAGCAACTAAAGAGCCAGATATTTCCCCCAGGAATTGAGAGACACCAAAACAGAACTGAAAAGTTGATCAGGTGGTCTGGATCTTGGCTTTAACTTAATGTTAGTATTTTTCTGTTAGAGAGGGTTCGCCACAGCAGATTAATCCACATTGGTAATTTGGCAGAATGCCCTCCCTGACGCAACCCTCCATGGTGAGAGGGGCTTGTGTCCCCACCTGGAATCGAACCAGGGACCTTTAGCTTCTACAGCACATGTGTAAACCACTATCAAAATTCTGCTACAAGTTTCCTTAAAATTTTACAGTTTAACGGTTTTGTGTTTTCAACTTGTTTCTGTTAATGTTAAGTGGCCACAAAATGTCATCTCTTTCATTTTGATACTCAAACTTTATACTACAACCGAAATCATGCATGGAATTATGAGCTGGTTTTGATGTTACAAAAGAAAATGTGATCTTTTTTAGGTGGTAAATCCAAAGAAGAAAGGAAAGAAGAAAAAATACCTCAACTCTGGAACGGTAGGTCCTGATGTGTTAACTAGATTTAACATGTTGTAATGTACTACCATGCTGCAGATACCTTCATACTGTTAAATGTAATTGAACTATTATGCCCATGTTTTTACTGCATTAGAAAAAATAGCTGTATTTGTTGCTGATCGTGGCGCTATCACTTACAGGTAACCCTGCTGTCATTCTTGGTGGACATTGAAGTCACCTTCCTGGACTACATCAAAGGAGGGTAGGTCAATGACCAGATGGGGATTGTAGTCTTTTAATGAGAATTGACATGCCGGGTGTGCTCGTCCCTACTTGGATGACAGCCCCATCACTGCTCAGTGTCTGCAGTGTGCCAAAGATAATGATCCCTCAGTGTGAGTGAATCAGATGGAAAAAAGTACATTTGCATGTGAGAGGAAGAAATTGAAAGGTGGGGAGAGAGAGACTGACAGATGGGCTGACCTGAAGTCAAGTACACAGGGTTCAGACTCTGAAGTGCATGTGTGTGTGTGTCTATGCCCTTGCGTGTCTTCTTGTGTTGTGTTTCAGCACTTGTCTGAGCCCCGTGCCATCGTGTGTGCTTGCTTGTGTGTCTCTGTACATGTGCTTGTGTATGTATGTTGCTCAGGAGGGTTGACCATGTGCACCCAGGCGTGATGTAAATGCTCACCCACACACTCTGCTTTCATTAGACTCACAGAGGGGGAGTCTGTCAAGGGAGAGAAAAGTGTGTTGTGTTTGTGTGTATGCATACAACTTTAGGGAGGGAAAAAATCCCTGTTTTCCTCTTTTCCTGCTGCCCTTGGAATTATGTTTTTTGGGGGTTACAGAAATGCTTTTGGCTTTTATAAAGAAAGCTGTTTTTCCTGATTTTAAAACCAAAATGTGTTTTCCCTCTGCCAGAGAACTACGCAACATATTCTCCAGCTAGATTTTTTTTGTTGATTATTTGAGGATGGTTTTAAAAGAAGCAAGGCAGCTATCAAAGTATTCAAAGCCAGGCAAAACCCACCTTCTACAAATAATTTTTATGTTCAGAAATGCATTATTTCTACTGTAGCAGCTCTTTTCTCTCTCTGTTGCCCCCCAAGACCTGTCAACTTCTAACAAAAAGCTTAAGCATCAGCCACAATCTAAGACATTCTGTCCCTGCTATTTTTTAGAGTTATCATTTTACATATAAATAAAGCTAAAATCACAGCAGAGCCATTTTCCTAAACTTATTCAATGGTGATTGACGTCACTGCTTTAATAACATCAGTATTTTAGCTGTGCAGAGCAGCAGGTTGAAAATGGCTTCAGAGTGACAACTGGTTTAGTTTTAATGGTTGTTCCAGCTGACGGCAGAAACAGATGGAAATGAGAACACTTTTATTGGGAAAAGTTTTAAAATATAGTATATTTGAAAGAGCACACACTTTGCAAAACACTGAACATATAGGGAGTTTGCTATTGTTTTGGGAATATTGCCATTGTAATCAACGGGAAATGCTTGGTCTTCAGTTCATCAAATGCTAGAAGTACATGAAAAATCTTACCTTATTGACATTCTTTCAGCCAACAGCCCAACATTTGGTATGCTTTGTTCAAAGCTGAGATGTTTTAGACTCAGACTGAACAGATTAAAAGCCTGGTTTTTCTGTCCCCTGCTCTACTTTCCCTTCAGTCGTGAACAAGATCCAGAGATACTTAAACTCCTCTAGTTGGGGCAGCAACTCATTCCCAACCTGGAGTGGGTAGTCACCACTTCACACTCGGCTGCAAACCACCCCACTGCAAGCTGGAGGGCATGGCCCAATGAAGCCAACACCAGTAGAACCACATTATCTGCAGAAGCAACATAATGTCATTATCACCATAAGAGCTGCTTGGGCTCCTGGATCCTTGACAATGATTGTATGGTTAATTAGCGTGATGGATAGAAGATCCATTTTTTGAGGTCTGTGCATTTGTCTATTTGTCTGTTACAAATCTTGCTACCACTACAGGAGCTGACTTGTTTGCTGGATCTTTTCCAGACATTGTTTGGTTAGTACCTGTGATTGCCGTTCCCGTAACCCAGAACAGACCCAGATGCAGGAAGCTCGTTTGACTGAGGTTTATTGCAAAGAGAAAGGGAGTACAGAGATAAACCGAATGTGCAAGGTGCAGGGGTGAGTCCAGAGGGTGGGCTGGGGGGTCCCAAGCGGTGGTTTCCAGTGAACGGGTCCTGAGTGAGTTTCGGTGAGTCCAAGGTTTTTCCTGGGGGAGAGGAGAGCAGAGGTTAGAGGTGAACCAGTAAAGCTGAGGCAGAGGGCAAGGGCTAGAAACTACTGAAAAGACTAAGGCGAGGCTAGACTATTTTTCGTGGAATAGTTTTAACGGCCAGGGCTGCTTACGCAGGTAAGACAACGATCCAGCGTCGGCCTCATGCCCCTCCGCTGGATAAAAAGGCAGCAGGGTGGATGAGCTGATGACCAGCAGGTGGGAGGAGGAGGAGGCGTGGCCGGATCACACAGCTGGAATGGAAAGAGGTTAATGGTCCCCAGCCCAGCCCGACAGAACAGAGGGAGCAGGGGAGGTAGAAAGAGACAGAAGGGGCGGGGTCAGACCAGCG
>VUQH01023935.1:1859-13970 GCA_015106775.1 Etroplus canarensis
CATTTCATTATATAATCGCAATGTGGTGCTTTAAAGAGCTGAATTACATGATATTTTTGACATCAAATCGGCGACCGGAAGTAGGGGCGGGGCCGGAAGCGGCCCGCGAGCTGCAAGTTTGACAACCCTGGCTTAAGGGGAAAGGAGCAAATAGAGCTTGTTTCAGACAGTAGCTAAACGTAGGGGCTGTAGTAAAGCTAAGTATAACACAAAAGTGGATGCTTTTTTAACTTTGAATCATTCAAAGCTACTCTAATAGAGTCCAAGAACAAAAACATGAACCTATCATAAAAGCACAGTCTTGAGTAAAAAGACAAAAATCTGATCAACCTTTATGAATATTATTTTTCAAGTATGTCCTTCCCCCTTTATTTAAGAAGAAAAAAATGACAATTTTAACAGGCATAAATAAATAAATATATATATATATATATATATAAAAAAAGACAACAAGCAATTTAGAGTCATTGTATCATTTTATGTGAATCCAGAGACTATTATGGAACATACTGCAAGAACTGTAACTCGCTCCTAGAGTTAAAAAATGCTATCAACCATTCAGCCATCTTCTTCCGCTTAGAGTCACAGGAAGGACTGGAGCCTATCCCAGCTGTCATAAGGCAGTGTAACCACTGGACAGGTCACCAGCAGGCTATCACAGAGAGACAGACCACCATTCACTCTCATATTCACTCCCATGGCCAATTAAGAATCGTCAATTAACCTAACATACATGTCTTGGACTGTGGGATGAAGCCAGAGTACCCAGAGCACAGATAGGCATGCCGACTCCACACAGAAAGGCTCTGGCTAGCCAGTGGATTCAAACCCAGGACCCTCTTGTTATCAGGCAACAGTTCTAAACACTACACCAACATGCCATCGCATATTACATTCATAACATATTAACATACGCTTTTACTTTTTCATTCACAGTAGTACATGTTATTGTTGCTCTCACCTGATCACAGGATTTTGTGTAGAGGTGGTTGACCAGAATCCACACCTCCTTGGGGATCTTCAGAGGTTTGTCCTCAGTACCTGCCCCATCCACCATTAAGAAATTCACTTTGGACTTTTCCTGTTTTATGATGACAAATTGTGATAAATATTTTAGCTGATTTTCTATAATAAAATAACATTTTCTGATTTATTTATTACAGATAAAATTGCAGGAAATCACAACAGTATTCTCTTACAATGTAATTCATACAGCTTTGATCAGGTGCAATCGATCAAAGCTGCACATGAAACATCTGATCAATTAGTGATGGACTAAGAGCAGCAGTGAGGTCAGTATCATCTCTGGAGACTTGTATGAGAGCCATTTTACTCAGAGCTGGATATCGCATCCTTTTTGTCACTGCAAATGGATCCCTGAGACTCACGAGCGACATCCAAAAATAACCACCGCTACTGAGGCTGCTCATAAAGACAGGGGAAACTGGAGAGTGGCTGGGATAATGCTAACACACAGAGCTAATGTGATATCCTGTAAAAAGTTTCTACTATGGCCCATAAGTGTATTTAATCTTACATAAAAGACTCAAGGCAGAGAAAGCTTCAACAAAATATATTAACTGCTCTAGTTTAAAGAAAATGGGCCGCATTTCTATTCTAAGTGACTCTCTGTTTACTCACTTTCATTGATCAAGCCATTAAAAAAAAAGGAAGAGAAGACAGTTAGCCTTCATATGAATGTCTCAGCTTCAACATTTTCTCTCATTAACTTCAGTCGCGTGTATAAGGGAGCTGTGCAGCAGAGGCGACCTGCTGTGAAATGAGATTTAGTGCGTCTAACCTTTACTAGGCTGATGTTTCCTCTCTCCTCTCAGTGGCCTGTGGGAGATTTAATGGGTGACTAACCCCCCACCACACACACAACCACACAAATTATAAAAAACTCTAGATTTGTCCGGTTTCTAATTGCCTCTGGATTACCAACTGCTGCCTGTGTCAGCTCTGTGAAATGTGAAATGAGTATGCACTGATTCAGTTTCTAATTAGCTCACACAGGAGAGGACAAAATGGTACCTGAACAAAACAGCAGCTTTTACTTGTCAGGTCAAGACAACAACTAACAGGGTTTGTTTATTTTTAGTGATAATCTGTGATTAATCAGTGGTTCTATAAAATGTAGAACAGCTTTCCAGAGCTCAGGATGACATCCTATGATTATATTTTAAGTGCACCAAAAGACATGAAACAATTCACTTTCAAGCTGCTATTAAATACAAATTTAATTACAGGTTACCATCCAAACAACTCAAAGGGGTCTTATTTTCATTTACATCTTCAATTTTTATTCTTGGAGGAGAATTATAATAATGCTTCTTTATACTTTACTAGACCTTGGTGCGGGGTCTCCGGTCAATCCATACAATATACAGTACAGACAAAAGTATTGGGTCACCTATACGTTACACAGGAGCTTTTATAACATTCCATATGAAATCCATAGGTATTATTTTAAAGTTAAAGGTCAAACAAAAATCCTTAAAACTGCAAGAAGCATAGGAAGTATAGGAAACCATTTTAAATAGACACACCTTTAGATTTTAAAGCTTATAGTACACATTAACAGAATATAATCTATAAATAATACTTGAGCCAGTTTCTTTTTATTACATGTACAATGAGTAAGGGTAATAATGTGCCATAAAGCTGATCAAATAAGAATTATCTAAACTTAAAATCTGTAAACTTGTGCCTGATAGCTGAGCAGTATTAGTGTCAATATTTTACCTTTTCCATGTAGCTGTCCTCTCCCTGAGCAAGAAGTCAGCCCACAGCCACAGTGAAGATTTGGAAAGGAACGATTAAAGTAAGAAGAGGTAATGAAGGGAAACAAAAGACGAAAGAAGAGTAGTCAGAAGCACCGTGGATAAACACAGGATCAGAAAAGTAGACAGACTTTGGATTTTTCTTGCACAGATTATTTAATCAAATCACCAGTACAGTAGGAAAATTGAACAGTAAACTGTTCTATAGTAGAGATAAAGTGGTACTCAATGATAGTAACCCTATATTCCAAAGCAAGATCAAATTAGAACAAAAATAGCACAATGGAAGTAGACAGAGGGAATCATGTTAAATTAGAGGAGTCTATTTATATGACAGAGACTAAAGTGGCTCTATCCAGAGTCAGATTTTCCCCTTCCTTTAGGAGCTCCCTTCCTATGACTTGCCACTTCCTCGTTCCCTTGGCCCCTCATGGCCAGAAATATACAGGTTGAGACATTTTACACTTTCCAAATATAGGCGCTCTCTGTGATGTTTACCCTGCGGGGCAGAACAAGTCGTGATGCTTCCCTGTCCAAGTTTCAGGTCATAAAATGCTATGCTAAGCTGGTCTATGCTGAGGATGATTTACATTTCACATCAATCAGCTTGAATTAATTTGAGGAAAAAATGTTTCTGTTCACTAATCCTACCTCTTTTAATTGTACTAACTGCCTTCCTCTCTTCACGACTACCGGACTAGCTTTCTCTTACCAGGTCAATGAGTTTGGTGATGGGGATCTCTCTGATGGGCTTCTTCATGCGGCACAGAGTCTCCAGCGAGGTGCCAAAGCAGCTGGGCAGGTATTTGCCTGAGATTGTAATGAAGTAGTCTTTGCCACGGTCCAAATGGAGCACAAGGATGTCTTCTATGGTGTCTTCTCCAGAATTGAGCAGTGTGACAGAGTCTTTACTGACATACACCTCCAGATAGATCTCCAGGGTCTCATCTGTTAAGGACAATAAGGAAGGATTACTGCAAACTATCATGTAAGCAAAAACATTTTGAACTGTGCCTAAATTTATGTATTATCTACAATCTGAAGTACTAATTGTGTATTTTTTACCTACATCTGGCCTTGTTATGTTTTTGCAAAAGACACAAAAGGATTACAAACATGAAGTGGACACCAAATGCATAAAGGGACCTAGTTATTTGTTCTCACAGCTCTATAATAAATACACATAAACAGGAAATGTGCTCAGTTTCACTCTTGGTTATTTGTGGTCAAATTTGAGTCAACCCAACAAGCATTAGGAACCTAAATGCATTTGTCTATTAAAACTGGGAGTCTCACATGACAAGTTGTGCTTGTAAAACACTCTCTAAATTTATCATATCTTGCCCCTGATAAATATTGCCCACATTACATTAATTGAAAAAAAAAAACCTAAACTGCAACACTCAAACCCATACTTCAGCAAACAGATTCAAAAATGAAAATTCAAAACAAAATAAAAATGAAAGCTAATGAAAACATTCAAAACTACAATAACTACAAAAATGTTTGCACACATATAAAAGTAGTACACAACAATATGGAAACTGATGTTGCATGGGAACCACCCTTGTGCTTTACAGGTGGCTTTCAATACTCACTGTTGTAGCTCCCTCCTGACCTCCTTCATGTACACACACTCATGACAATTTGAACCAAATATTTTAAATCTGGATTGATCACGCCACAAGATGTGTTGCCACTGATTTTCAGACCAGTTCTCATGTAATTTCTCCCTGTTTTCCTTCCTTAAGAATGGCTTCTTGACATCCACCCTTCCACTGAGATCATTTCTGATCAGGCCGATGAGTAAATGGATCAACTGAAGGGCCAAGTGCATTTCTCAGGTGCTGTGTCAGGTCTTTTCTTAAGGACATAGCTTTCACATGCTGTTTATATACTGTTGATAGTTTTTAGGCCTGCCACTTCTTCTTTTATCCTCCACTTGTCCGGTTTCCTCAAAAATTTTAAGGACACACTGCACACTATGCTGAGATGTACCAAGTTTTCAGCTAATAGGTCTTTGGGAATTTCATGCCTGTCAAACTCTGTTATCTTTGCATTTTTCATAGATTCAACTAAAGAAAGGGGAACAAATTACGTGTTTTTGTGAAAAGCTGCTAGTAACAAAGAGCCTAAAGATACAATCTAAAATCGGTTCTTTGCTAAGTTGTCTCTTGTGTATTCAAAACACTGGTTCATCCCTTGTGTTAGGTGTTTCAAGCTTGAATGATTCACAGGTCAGTATTAAGTGGCTTAATAATAAAAAAGTATTCCTCTGAAAATGATCAGGTACAAGGACTGGACTGAAAATGAGTGAATAAGCCAATGTCCAAAGAAAGACTTGGAAAGTCTGGGAAACTACTGCTCAAGACCCCTTAAAAAATTACAAGAAAGTCTGCCTCCTTGGAAGAAAAATATGAAGAAATGAGGGGTGGATCAAGACTTCGCACAATACCTTAAATAAAATACTACATGGTCACAGATCTAACATTTAAACCAATAAAACTGAAAAGAATTTTTAAAAGGTGTTATTAGGAACAAAAGGACTCACTTGGCTCTAAAAATCCATCACTGGGTTCAGCACGAAGCCAAGGTTTGCAATACTGCGAGTCATTGAGTTTAGGGATGAAGGCAAAGTGACAGGGTACCTGCCCGTCATTTGTTATGAGGAAGCGCTCCTTTTGAAGCTGCCTGAACTTGACATTTTCAAATGTAAACTGTAGAACAAATAAAAAGAAACAACAGGGTGACATTATTCTACAAACTGCAAGAGAACAGGCTACTTTATTTCTGAGAAAGAGTTTTAAGGATTTGTTTTCAATTTTTTATATTGCTGAAGGAGAAGTATAATACAGATCCAAGTACAATATTACTAATACCTCTCTCCTGCTCAAAGAAACAGATGGAAGGAAGTCATTCTCCATCCTATCCATTGCGCGAACAATCTCCTCAAACACCTTCTTGTGACGCTGCTCATCTACCACCTTCACCTGTTACAAAAAACACCCAACACATTAATTTACACACGAAGGCAAACATTAATGTGATTTTTTTTTTTAATCCATGTAACACTATTTGTTTTGCATCAAATCATATAACCTTGCATAGTTTAACCCAAGCCTGTCAGTTTATGCTACTGAGTAACTCTTACCCCGATACTAAAGAGGGAGCTGACAGGCTTGTGGTCGCTAGTTTGCAGCTCCATATGACTTCTGTATTTTATCTGCTTGACATTGTTACCCCTCCACAGGATCCTGTCACACCAAGCCGGGACTCTACACTTTCCACTGCAGGAAACAGCCAAAGTTTAAAAAGCACGGTCAGGGATTGCATATCAGACAAACACACAGTAAGGCAGACTCTGTATTAGTGTAAAGATAAAGTCAGGAAAAAAGCAAAATGTAAGCTGGCTTCCAAATGTGTAAAAATGTGATTGAGTTAGCAGAAGCATTTCATATTATGGCGTTAGTCTGTGTGTTCAAATTATTAAAAATATTTTGGTTGGAAGTTTTTAGGTGACATTAAAGGCAAAAAAAAAAAAAAAGTATTACAAAGCTAATGGAAAGGTACAATACAAGAAGTAAAATTTATAGTAAAATTTGTATGGCTTGAAATTATAACAACATGATTAAAAATCCCCTGTGTTAGTTTTTTGCATGTAATATTAAGTATGTTAAAGACTGGTATGTGAATATACACGCATGGGCACATTCATTTATGTCTTCCTTTAGAAAATTCTCTCTTTTCTATTAATTGTAGCTTTAGAAATGAAAAATGCATGCTCATCGTGTTTGACACAGGGATTTGGTTTTACCTGGAGTCCCAGCGATCTGTTTTGGGGTCATACTTGTATGTGGGAATAAAGTTAATCTCTCCCTCCATGAAGTCTGTGAAGGCTCTCTTTGTCTGTCTCTGAATGTTCAGCTACACATTGGGGATGGGGAAAGTATTATTTGGTCAAAGAGTCAAAACAGAGTAACCATTTTCACAATAAAAAGCAAAAAACAGTGACAGATTACAGAACCTGACCGCATATAACAATAGTGTTAAAAAAATAGATTCCCTTACTTAATTTCTTACCTTGTGTTTATCAAGAAAAACTTTGTGTTTTCACTATATTGGACTTTACTGTCAAGTCCAGATCTGACAGTTGCAAACATAAGCACATTCTACTCATACAAAAAAAGCCTTTTACTAACAACTACTAGGCAACTGTAGGTAAGACCCTCACACAAGGGGCACAATTAAAGTATACACTCACCAATTTATGAGGTTTAAATGCTCGTTAATGCAAATATCAAATCGGCCAATCACGTGGCAATGTATTTAAATTCAATGCATGTAAGCAGGGAGACCTGGTCAAGACAACTTGAGCATCAGAATGAGGAAGATGGGTAATTTAAGGGACTGAATGTGGCATGGTTGTTGACAGATGGCGTTGTGTGAGTATTTCAGCAACTGCTGATCAACTGATTTTCCCATGTAGTCATCTCTGGGGTTCGCAAAGAATGGACCAAAAAAGAGAAAATATTCAGTCTGTGGCAGTTCTCTGTGTGAACATTCCTTGTTAATGTCAGAGGTCAGAGGAGAATGAACAGACTGCTCTGAGCTGATAGGGAGGCAACAGTAACTCAAATAACTACTTGCTACAACCAAGGTATGCAGAAGCACATCTCTGAATGTGCAACACATTGAACCTGGCAGCAGATCTCAGGAGGGCTTTTGCCACAACTTTTTTGCCAAATGTCCTCTATTGCACTGTTTATCTACGTTTGCACTAATGTGTTTCTCAGTTTTCTTAGTTGTATATGTAGTAACATGGTCCTGGAGGAATGGTACTTTGTTTAATGCTTCACCTGTACATGCTTGAAATGACAAAGAGCCACTTGACTTTACTACAGCAGCAGAAAACCACACTGCGTGCCACTCCTATCAGCTAAGAACAGAAATGAGGCTACAATTCACACAGCTCACCAAAACTGGACAAGAGAAGATCTGAAAAACGTTGCCTAGTCTGACGAGTCTCGATTTCTGTTGCAATATTTGGATGACAGGGTCAGAATTTAGTATAAACATAAAAAACATGGCTCCATCCTGCCTGGTTCCAACAGTTCAGGTTAGTGGTGGTGGAGTAATGGTGTGGGGGCTACTTTCCTGACCAACTTTGGGGCCCTTAGAATCAACTGAGCATAGTTTAAATGAAACAGCCTACCTGAGTATTGATGCTAACCACATCCATCCCTTTATGATCATAGTGTACCTATCTTCTGATAGCTGCTTCCAGCAGGATGACACACTATGTCGCAAAGCTCAAATCATCTAAAACTTTTTTTTAATAAGAAAATGAGTTCACTGTATTTAAATGTCCTCCACAGTTGCTAGATTTAAATACAAGAGAGCACCTTTGGGATGTGATGGAACGGGATATTTGCCTCATGGATGTCCAGCTGACAAATCTGCCGCAACTGTGTGATGTTATCATGTCAGTGGACCAAAATCTGTGAGGAATGTTTCTACAAACTTGTTGAAACTATGCCATTAAGAATTAAGACAGTTCTGGAGGAAAAAGGGGGTCCAACCTGGTACTAGCAAGGTGTATGTAATGAAGTGGTTGGTAAGAGTAGATTTTTGTCTATGCAAATTGAGAAAAATAGCTCAATATTCCTCTGCTTACAGACAGTTATTTTTCCTGTCGCCACCAGGACATTAATAGAACAAAGTCATTTAACTAATGACATAAAGACTTGTGGAAAAAACTGATGCAGTATGTCATGAGAGAAGCTGAAGCTTTTGGAATGGGAGTCCAATGGAACCAAAGTTGCTTTGGAGCTTTCAACTAGCAATTCTCACTGGTATTACACTTTAGGGCACTTGTGTATTAGCTTCACTTTTCTGACCTAGTACCTTCATCCATCTTTTCACCTGTGGTTAAGTACATCTGATGTTAGGATTTGTTATAAATCATTAAGACTTGAAATGTAGAAAACAGCTAACCTAACTAACTCTGGCTCATCAACTAGTGCCATGATTCACCCTTTTAAATTAAGACAGAGCTTGCTAAGATGTATATTCAGAGACAACCTAAATTTAGCTTACGTGAGAAGTTTCTCAGACATCCATATTGGCTAAAGCTGTTATTTTCACTGGAATACTTCATATTTGAATTCAAAATTAGTACTTGTATTGCATTCTTTGTACTTGTATTGCATTCTTTGTACTTGTATTGAAATATAATTATTTAAAGGTTGCTGCAGCAGAAAATTGTTCCAAAAATTGGTTAAAAAAAACATACAATAATAAAAATAAAGCTCCATGCTGTATATGCATGTGTTTGCTGCATGATGTGTCTTTATCATTGCAGTCTAGATAAAATGACCTTGTCCTACTTGTTGATTGGTGAGCAGTCTTGCTGGAGGGTACAGCTGATTGACTGTCAATAAGCTATTAGTGCAACAGGGAAAAACTGAAACAATGGGGAGAAAGAGTGATGGAAAGGTGGAATAGGGACGGACAGAGAGTAAAGGAACAGAAGCAACAATAGTCTACAGTCCCTATTAACTCAACTAGGCTGTAGTTTTTGTTACAGCCACAATATATTATGGCAATTTATGTATTCCAATAGCCCTAAAAGATTTAAAGCAGGTAATATTCTGTTTCTTAACACTCTGAGGTCTAAGTATCCATGAGTGCTAAACCTAATCCTGACCCTACCTTGACCCTAGATTTTGGATAAGGCCAAAACAGACTTTTTTGGAAAAATGTAAGAAGTTTTTGATCTGTATCAGTTAGAATGATTATGTACTCTATTCCCAGATTGCCAAGACTTGGATAAACAAATGAATAAAAACCAAAATTACATATTCTTATTGCCTAGGGTTAGGATTTGGGTTCGGGTAGTCATTGATGACAGCTTAGTGCTCAGATACATTTGTTAGCACTGAAGCTAACATATGCTAAGAATTAAAAAATTGTTTAAAATATCTTTGAGCATTCAGGATGCAAGTTAAACATTAAGTGCACTAAAACTGACATTAGCACGATAGCTTTGCCACCAAAAATTGTCCCAAAATCTAGTAAAACTAGGACATGCAATTTTTTAGCTTAAAATAAAAAGACTTTGGAGTGGATAATTTATTATCAAATATTTAAATGCACAAAGCTTCAGCATTTGTGCAATTCCAAACAGTAAAAGTGCTAAATATGATGAATACAGTCCATTATTTACGTGTGTTGCTGCTTTGTTGCCTTTTAAAAAGGTCATTCTGGAGAGCTTCAGCATGTGGTCACAGTAATTTATCCTGCAGCACTTTACACTCGCACTCACACACACAGACACACTAAAATACCACCAAATAGACAGCATATCGAGACTGCTGTGATCAATGTATGTGACACTGACAAACACACAATCACTGTGAAGCTCAGCAGCCTCGAGGACACACAGTCCCATAGTGCTTGGTGTCTTACAAAACACACACATTCACACAAACATGTGGCACTGTGGCAGGTTGCTTCAGGCCTCAGGCTGAATCCAGAAATAAAGACAATAGAATAAACAGGAGGGAAAGAGCTGCGTGTGTGTGTGAGTGTGTGTGTGTGTGTGTGTGCGCGTTGCCCCTGTGTGTGCATGTTTGTCACCTCAGGGCTGCCAAGCACAGAAAATCTGTAGAAAAGCCTGACAGACTAAGACCACATTTGAGAAATAATGTGCATCTCTGTGTGTGTTTGTGTATGTCACACAAACACACTTTGGCTAAAACAATTAATAACAGTTAACAACAGTAGAGCTGCAGTTTAATGAGGGAACAGGCCTGTTGGTGTGCAGGCAGCTGCATTAATTGCAGCCAACAGGAAAGATTTTCTCATTTAAATATGCAAATAAACACATTTATTACAGTTAATGAGACAGTAAAAAAATAGAGGCTATGTGCTCTGGGAAGTTTGTCTGAGTCATTGTCACTAATTTCAGTTGGTTTTCTTGCTGTGTTCACATTTTATCTATTTCACATGTGCAGTGTTTCATGACTAAGTCTGTTTGTTTCTCCAAGATTTGATAGGATTTTATCGAGTCTCATTCCACTACCCAGTTGTCTTGGTGAATAAAAAAATAATAAATCCTAATAAGGGGGGTATACTGAAAGATTGGAAAGCAGCTCGGCAAACTTGAAAAGTATATACCACAAAAAATACATATTGACTCACTATAGGCTAACAATATATAGTGCATGAAAACTAGACAAAGGTTATGATAACTAGTTACAGAAAGATGACAGATAAATAGCCAAAAATCATGGATAAATGATTAACTAGTAATATCATCTAAAAGTAAGGACTTAAATAGCTAGAAGTAATGGTCAAATTGTCCAACTTCTGCCACCATAGAATCTGCAAACTCTGGGTGATAATCTGGATATTCAAGTACTTCTATTCATATTACCTTTATCTGTTCGATAGTTTTATTACGTTCAAGCAATAAGACCTTATATGCTTAATACTGGGGGGCACCAATGGCTCAGTGCATCGGAGGACTTATTTGGTAGCCGGAGAGTTGCTGAGGGAGCTGGCTCAAGACCCGCCTGGACCTGGACCCAGTGGCCATTCAAAATCTGCCGGCCCAAGACCCAAAGACCCTGCCCTTGACCTATGTGTGGAGGTGGACCAGACGCCACAAAAATGCCACCCCCTGAGCATTGCCGAGGTGCCCTTGAGCAAGGCACCAAACTCCCACATTACTGCCTGGCGCCTGAAATGGCAGCCTTGTATGCCAACCTCCCTCACTGCATGCTACGTGTAACTGTTCATGTGTATATGTGTGCATTTCAACTTGTAGGAGTGTCGGCAATTCTAATTTCCCCCCGGGGACCAATAAAGTTTGGTTTGTTTGTTTAATACACAGTAAAATCAAAAGTGAATATAGACAAGATTTTCAATTAAAGTGCAGCAGAATGCTTCAGGCTAATACAATACAATATTAATCAAAGTCAGATGATACAATGTGATATATTACAGTACCTTTTTGATACTACTACACTGGTTTGTATTTTACTTTACTGAGACAACCCTTGGTCAAACTAGTGCTTTGTTTTTGGGTCCCAGACTGTCCCTGTTGACAGTAATACACAAAAAAATAACCCAATTTCACCAGAAAAAATGACAATACTGGTTGATTAGAATTACCAAATGACAACAGAGGGACAGCACATGTTGAGAAGTTTGGAGATAAGGTCAGAGAGGCAAGGCTGAGATGGTTTGGACATGTTCAGAGGAGGGATAGTGGATATATTGGACAAAAGATGTTGAAGATGGAGCTGCCAGGCAGGAGGAGAAG
>VUQH01023937.1:14534-34464 GCA_015106775.1 Etroplus canarensis
TTTTTTTCCCCCCAAAAAAAAAAAAAAAAAAAAAAAAAATGCACTCCACAACTCAAAATTTCAAGTTATTTTCTCGAAATTTTGAGTTAATAAGTCGAAATTTCGAGTTGTGGAGTGCTTTTTTTTTTTAAGTGGCAGAAACAAGCTTCCATATATTTGTACAAAATTTGGCCCATTATTATAATAAGTCACTTAAATTTGCAGGGAAAAAATTAAAAGTAAATAGCTAAAGATCGTCGACATCCTCATACTCTTTCATATATATATATACACTCCTCATGTTAGAAATATTGTTTGTGCTCGACTGTGTGCGCCCTTGTGTTTTCCCCAAGGGATCCCCATAGCAGATTAATCCGCATTGGTAATTTTGCAGAGATTTTACACCGGATGCCCTTCCTGACTCAACCCTCCACAGTGAGACATGCTTGTGTCTACCTTTTCTTTTTTTTAACCATGCATTCCTCTTGATTACATTCGTAAATGTCTCTTGAGTCAGAGAACACAATGCATGGACTTGATGTGTTTTTTTATATATATTTGCAGAGATATTAATAAAGTAGCATGCTATTAGCCATGCTAAATTCATGTGCTTCACTGTCATGAAATTCCTTGCTCCTTTGCCTGTTAGATGCCGTTACAAAGGAGAGACTAAAATGAACTTTTTCTCCAGAGGCAAAATGCAGCAAACATCACTTGGACGTCAGACAGCAGACCTGGACACCGAATTTAATTTTCCCATACTAACAGCAGCTTCAGCTGCATGTTAAACTGGTCAGCCCATTGTGCAGGCAGCTGATTAAAGAGCAACTGCAGAAAAAAGAAAAAAAAAATCACCAGCCCTATTTCTCAGGGGTAGCGAGTGCCAGACAGGCGGCGTGGCTGAAGGCTGTGTCTGGGCGGAGGACAGCCGTTGGACGGGCCGCCCGGGGGAGACGCAGGCCCAACATTGCCAAAACTGGATGCTGTCAGCACTGCAGCTCAGGCAGCTGGAGAAACACGTTTCTGACCAGCATCCCCCAGATTCACGGGGGGCCACCTTCTTCTCTTTCGTTCCACTGGAAACCCTAACTGGCTCCTTCGCCCTGACGCTCAGCTTCACTTACAGGAGGCACCTCGGTAACTCGACACTGCTGCTACATTTGGATGTGGGTGATGTACGGTATTCCTAACAGCCTGATGTGTTTGGTACCTGAGCAGGGTGATAGGAGCCCCGTGGGGCCCTGTTAATCCTATTTCACATCATAAAAACAGATTTATAGCTCAATGAGCAGCTGAACAATCCTTTTGCTAAACTGTGTTTCCAGTTGTGCCTTGACATCTCCAGTATTATGGAAGCCCAAAATGACCAATACTGAATAAAAAAAGACATTAACAGTCATCATGAGAAGACTATAAACATGTCTAAGACTTCGATGGTTACTGCTATCTGTAATAACCCACCTAAGTACTCTTAGAGTGAGATATAGCTTCAAACCTTTTACCACTTAAAAGACTGACAAAATCTGCATCAGAAATCTGCACATTTTCCTGGTTTCCAGCGACTCAGAACGTGGTTTTGTCAGATGCTTCCTGCAGCTCCCAGCTTTGCGTAAGAGCTCCTTTGGTGTTGGTGCCCTGACCCACAGCCATGCTAATATCGGCTTCTGTTAGATGTAAAAAAAAAAAAAAAAAAAAAAATGTGTTTTTGACTAGGGGGCGCCACAGCAGGTTAATCCACATTGGTAATTTGGCAGCAGTTTCATGCTGGATGCCTTTCCTGACACAACCCTCCATGGTAAGAGGGAGTTTTTAGAAACCTAGAAAGTCAGTTAGATCATTTTTGTTGTGTACTTTTGGGCCTTTTTTTACTTCCTGGTTAAGCTTGTCCTTTTGCTTCCACTAGCTGGTTAAACATAGGCACTAAAATCCACTTGATCAGGTTTTCCTTAAAATAAGTCCCTTCACAACAATAGATCTGCTAAATGACAAGTTGAGAGTGGCACACCTGCATGAGTCGACCGCACCGGCGTCTTTGACAAAATGCCATTAACTGGAGATAATTTATCTGAATTTTGGGATCGGGGCCCCAACCCCAAACACTCCCCTTCTGGTGACGCCCTGTGCACCTGTTCATTCTCTTTCTTGTGTCCCATCCTCCCTCCTCTTTTTCTCTGTTTTCCAACCTCTCTCAAAGGTATCAGGGGATCTGCCAGGTCCAGGAGCTGCCGCTGATCCTCAGTAAGGCCTTCCCCAAACTGCAAACTGCAAACTGCCCAGCTTATTGCCTTTCATTCGCCTTTGGGATTGGGGTCCTTGCTTATGAATTGACTCTTTGCCAATAAGAACTGGCTCTGGCTGGGATGCATTTACATCACATCACACCTCCAGATAAACTGACTAAATCAATGGCTTCATGTTGAACGCTTTTTTCTTCTGCGGCACCATGCTTAGTTGCAGCTTGGTGCACTTTTTATTTTGTTTTAAAGACGTTATTATCTTATGAAGTTCATTATTCTTGCTTGTTGGGATTTATACAAAGTTGAAACAGCTATATTTTGTTCTACAATGTTGTTTCACGAGTCTACTAATGTATGTTTTCTTGGCATTGCACTCTTGGCAATGGAGAATCTTCATCTGCTGATTACTCCGACAGTTCTACCTGTAATTCCAGAGAAGCTACAGAGGAACCGACAGGGTTTACAAAGCTGGAGCTGTTACGCTGGGCATCATGGTGGATGTCAGGTGTTTGGAGAATAATATGGACCAGCATGGTGACTTGATTAAGACCAGAAAGAAGATAGTGACTGTAGTTTGATGTGCTTCATGGTGCGTTTAAGTGAGATGCTGCCACTGTTGCACTTCCTGGACCAAGCAGCCGAGAATGCACAGGCACAGGTGTATTTTCAAAAATGGGGGATTTTATTTACCAAAAAAAGACAAAAAATATATCAAAAATAAAGAGTCACAAAAATGACCTAATCTAAGAAATAAATGGGCTTGTAAAAGGGTCAACTAAACAGAGCTCTACTCAAACATACTGCTTAACAAAACAACATCTTAACTCAACAACCTGACCTCTTCAAATTCTTCTTCTTCTTGTAAATTTTATTGGCGGTTGGCAAACTTAGTGCATTACCACCACCAACTAGTATCCCATCTACCTGTATCATCCCTGCGCAGGGCGCCCTTTCAAACCAAAAATTGCACTGAAGCCTGAACGTGGAGTTCAGGTGGTGCTGCTTAAGACATGCTATCAAGAGTTGAAACAGGCACACTTACTTATAAAGTGTCAAATGCCTTTGATGTGATTCGTGCCTTTTGACCTCTTCAAATGAGCCACAACTCAACCTATATACTAACAGAATAAACCATTTTTAGCATAGAGGGGGAAACCACAGGGACAACTCCCAACTGAACACCAAAATAAACCCCATTCCCCCTACATGGCCACTGCTGATGGTTGAGTCCATTCGATTGGCCTCTGCATTTAACTCAGCTCCACCCTTAGTTTCTTCTTTTACTTAGACCAGGAAGTACTGGAGCAGACAGGGAACTCAAAGAAAATGAATTACTGCAACTTACACAAATCAATGACAAGACAGTGCAAACCAAATGTGCGCCCAATCATTTAGAATGCAGTGTAGCATCACAAGACATCAAAATTAACCAAATTAAACTAATCATATGACTACAAACTAACCTAGATGTAAAAATAAAGGAGTGTAAAATACTACTCATTAATTTCTATGAAGTAAGATATGGATGAATGTTATAAAAGATTTCAGTGGTGTGGTTAGTCTCCTCAGTAGCGTAGTGGTTTGCACATTCACCTTACAAGTGAAAGGTCCCTGGTTTGATCCCAGGTGGGCACACAAGTCCATCTCACTATGGAATGTTGCGTCATGAAGGGCGTCTGGCATAAATTGCCTCTGCCAAATTACCCATTCAGATTAATCTGCTGTGGTGGCCCCTTGGGCAGAAAACAAGGGAGCAGCTAAAAGGTACATTTCAGTTGTGTGGTTGTAAACACAACCATCACAGTGACCGTGATGGACCGTCTTCAGGATGATTGATGTTAATTTGAGTGGAAAAAGGACATGTGGAGAGATTGTGCCAGTTTTGGTTGAAAAGTGATTATAATTATTGGCATGTTGCTACGATGGAACACTTTAGCTATGTGACTACTGAACTGCCAGCTAAAAAACGTGTCCATATTACGCACCAAATGAATTTGACTCAGCTTTCGCTGTTTGGTACAGCAAAAGCAGGGATTAATGAAGCGGTACTTCATTAATCCCAAGGGGGAAATTGCATAGTTTGAATCAACATGCTGTTCGGATTCCTCCAACCGCCGACGCACAGGTCACCCACATGACTGCGGCTGTGATGAACAATTGTGGATAATTAATGGATCCTGACCACCCTCTGCACTGCTTACCGGCCATGCAGCTGAACACCTTCTCTAACAGAGGGACGAGAGGGACCGATTCAGAGGGCTTTTGCCATCTCGTGCCTTTGTTTTTGCTGCTGTAACACAGCAATTTCGCAACATTTGGGATAAATAAAGTATTTCTTAGCTTATCTTATTGTCAGAACAGCCAAAGGTAACAAGGCCGATGTATAAGTAGATACACCAAACACAGATGGTGGCCGGACACAGCTAGATAGTTTAACATCTACAATGAGAACGAATGCTGAGAAAACAATCTAGCATTTATAATGCTGCAAATAAACCAAGACAGATAATCACTTTTCATTCAGCCTAAATGTATTTGCGTTCAACTCAGAGATTGTCCCTCTCTGATTGACATGTCAAGGTTGGTAGATATGAATTATAACTATATAATTATGCCAACCTTGTGCGATAGGCACTATGTTGGTATAATATGGGGCCTTTGTGGATGGGTTGTCTTCCAGTAGGAAGGTTTCCCCAATCTGGATGTCTGGATGGCAAGACAATGAACCCCAAATTGCTCCCAATGCATCCATTAAAATGTGAATATGTGCAGGCATAGATTTAAAGTGTTGTATGAGTGTGTAGTAAAAAGTGCTCAGTCGGTCTAGAAAAGTGCTATATAAGTGCCAGTCCATTTACCATAATTCCGCAGGAAAGTATTGTCTTTCATGCAGCTGAAGCATTGTCTGACATTTTTCCATTAAAACAGGAGCCGCTGACTTTGGCCAGGGCTCGGGTTTTTGCCGTGATTTCTGTTTGTTTTCAGACGTCTCGACTGCGGGGAAGCTAAAGGGAAGCCATTTTAATCACTCCTAAATAAACAAACGACACAGCGACAGTGGAAGCATCGCCCACGCATGAACGATGCGGAGTGAAAGTGACCACATGTTTCCCATAAATGCAGATGTCTGGATATCTTCATTTGTCAAAACCAATTTCAGCAATCCCACAGTCGCAGTGAAAAGAGCAGCGATGTTGGATATGAAGATCAGAGCAGCACACTGCTGCGTTTCATTCATGCTGCGTTCGCTCAAAGTGATTTTTCTGTAAGGCCATTGTATTTAAAGCGAATGAAGAGCTATGATCTTGGGATAATTTGAAATTGGACTATAAAAACAGCCCCTTATGTGAGCAGGCTTATTAATTAGCACTTTAATTAATTTCAATTTGAATGAAAATATCAAACTGGAATTAAAAGGATTGTCTTCATATGTGGCTCGCTTTAATGTGGATACTTCAATTACTACGGTTGTGTTTTATGAAGAGTGAGAACGTTGAGTCATTTGAGGCTCCATTAGTCCTGTTTGTCTCATATTCCATTCTGGCTCTTGTTCTTCCTGTAATTATAGAAAAAAGTAATTTAAATCTGTACTGAGGCAAAAAAATGACTTAGTTATAATATCTTGTTCGTTCTGAAGCTCCAATATCACACATCCTGTGACTCATTAACTAAGATGCAGCATCTCAAACTTCTGCTATACCTACAGAACTAAAAAAATAAAAGGAAGTAGAGCAACGTGCCAGGCAGAAATGTGCTCAACAAATAAAAGTCCCAAACTTCTCTCTTTGAATCATCTAATTGGATCACAAAGAAATGTGGATTTTTTTATTGTACTTCCTTGTCTCCTGATGAACCAGCTTTTCATAATTGTGACCCAAGGCACATCTGGCTTTAAACAAGAGGGGGAGGAGGGGGGATTTTGTATGTAATGATTAGTGTTTCTCTGGTGCTTTACATTTTAAAAACTTCGCAGCAGTCGCAGACAGACTCCAGCAGGAATGTGATTATATCAACAACAAGGTGTCAGGTGCAAATGGCTTTGAGCTGCCCCACAACAATACCAGTTGAATTTTCAACACTTGAGATTTCCTCCGGGACAACCATTCCATATTACCGATCTATAAAAAGAAGCAAATTGCCTGCTTGCACAACCCAACCGCCGTTTGACAGGGCCTCTGGGCAGCTTCTCGCGGTCGCTATTAAAGCTCTGGGTGGTGTTTTCCTCCAGGGCCCTGACAGGCGGGCTTCAGACTGCCCCCGCCCAGCCCGCTCGATGCCAGGAGCGGCCCGCTGCCGCCGGGCCGTGGACGGCTTGTTCGCTGCTTACCGACGCGGCCCGAGAGGTGCGCGGAAACAAGAGCGGGCTGAAGTATTTCCAGCTCCTTTACACATCTCGGCAGTCTGTGGGACTCGCTCTGTCTAAGACGTGTAATTCGAGCCTGGAGGGAGGAAGCACTGGGAGAGGAGTTAAGTGCTGCCTGCTGATGAGGACGCCGGGTGAATGTCTAACAGATTTCTCTGGAAAGGAATCCACATCGTGGTTGTATTCGTCATACACGTTTC
The DNA here is from genome assembly GCA_015106775.1 of Etroplus canarensis. NCBI lineage: Eukaryota > Metazoa > Chordata > Actinopteri > Cichliformes > Cichlidae > Etroplus > Etroplus canarensis. Next base: position 21,314 of record VUQH01023937.1, read on the forward strand.
CCCATCTAATGTGATTTAGGGAATGAAAACACCCTTAAACCATTTAGAACAATACAGGGGAGCTGAAACTTTCCACTGACCCCCCGAGCATGACAGCATTTTTTATGGTGGGTTAGTGACTCCATAAAGCAGCTTGACCTTCTGCAGCGGTTCAGATATAGGAGGAATCGCTGGTTATAGCACGAGGGCCTGGATTTTAGAAATACGCGTGTGTTGGGAGAAATCCGCACTACAACACCGGAAACATTAACATTAAACGACGATAAAAGCGCTAACAATGCAGAATACTAACTATTCATTCAGATTTTGGCTAATACCTCCGAGGGCTGTGTCAAGAAGGGCATCCGGCGTAAAATCTCTACCAAATGCAGATTAATCTGCTGCATAATAAAAGGGAGCGGCCAAAGGGTCTAATATCTCTGAGGGTATTTGATGGAATACATTTTTGAAAGAAAGAAAAAGGGGCCAAAATTACTCCAGCTTTCAGTCACCTCGAGGTAAGTTTCCATTTTCCAATGAAAATTTATGCTTTTTACATTTAGCAAGTAACTCTCACTCTTTTGAAATATTTAAAATATGTGATAAGTGTGGTGAGAGTGGGTTTCCTTTGGTACTGAATGAAGACATTCATCGTTTTTGTTATCCCTAACATCTACTGTCTGATAAAACACTCTGAAAATATGTGTTACTTCTGTGCGTGTTCATCTTGACTGTGTGTTATATATTTGTTCTTTGTTCTTGGGTCTTTGAACTGCCGGTCCTTGGCTTGGCATTACTGTTTTTGCACAACACAATAGAGGGGCCTCTTCAGTGTTTAGATACCCTATTGTGTGTTTTTCTCTCTGGATTTCCTCTGGCCGTCACCTTGTATCGTCATGGTACGATGTGCACTATCACACTGACTGTGGATGTTATGTACTTTGAAAATGGAAATCCCTTATTTTAGACACATGAACTCTTTTTTTCTGGTAGGCTAGAGCCCAGTGTCAGGACGTTTTTAACTCTCATTTAGACCAAATGACTGATGAGGTAACGCAAGGGCGAGGCATCCATAATCCAGCCATCCAAAACGTTTCCATTTTCACAAGAACTGCTACTCCTCCTAAGAATATTGGTCAGATTTTAGGAAAACTTGCACACAATGATCATGTGATGGTAAAAGTCTGCTGGGCTTTAACACCTGAGCCTATCGCCGGTTTCTGTAGTGCGAAGCGACTTAGGAGTTAGACTCCATCGCAGGTTACCTTCCCAGTATTTTACTGGTACCCATTTTTTACTGCTGGGTGGACAGAGGCACGCTTGTGGTTGGGACCTTGCCTAAGGGTCTTGGCAAGGTGGGGGTCTGACCGGGATTCAAACTCACGACCTCTCAATCATGAGCCTGGCACCTTAATCATTACACCACCGCCCCTGCAACGCATGATGGGCTTCACCCAAATTGTGCTAAAGGTAAAGGTTGAGCCACTTTTTATTTTGCACAAGAATTGCTACTCCTGTGAGTATTGGCCTGAATTTTAATTATCATTAGGACTGATGAGTTAATGCCATGGCGAGGCATCTGTCCATCTGACCATCTGTCTGTCCGTCCATACTTGTAAGAATCACTCTTCCTCCTAGACTAGTCAGAACTTAATCCGACTTGCATGCAGTGCTCACCCAAATCCTGCTCAAGGGCAAAGTCTTGTTTTTCATTTTTACATTTTCCATAGCCGCTCCTCCTAGAGCAGGGGTGTCAAACTCGCGGCTCAAGGGCCGATTCCGGCCCCATCCCTACTTCCGGTCGCCGATTTGATGTCAAAAATATCATGTAATTCGGCCCTTTAAAGCGCCACATTACAATTATTTAATTCAATGCGTCCACATTTCATTATATAATCACAATGTGGCGCTTTGAAGGGTTTGAGTTTGACACCCCTGTCCTAGAGTATTGGTCAGATTTCAGTGAAACTTTTACACAACAATTACTTCATCGATCTTCACCCAAACTGTGCTCAAAGTAAAGGCTAAAGACATTTTTTTTTTGTTTTACAGGCACTTTTGGGTTTTCACAAGAATGGCTACCCCTAAGAGTGTTGGTCTGGATTGCAGTGTTCATAAGATGAGTGTTTGCGTGTGCCGCCTGTGCATAAATACCACAATAATGGCTTAAGCTAGGTTAGGGCCAGTCAAGAACCAGGTTCTCTGGCGTAGGCGTAGTATCGGGTTTTGGGTGAGCGATGACTGGGCAATAACTTGGTTCGTGTTGGCCATGAATAAAGATTAATGTGCATGATTGTTACTGACCGTGACACTCCTGAGCTCAAACACTTTCATTTGGCTGCAAACAAGATGATGCTGTGCTGTCTTTTCCATTTCAGGACATCCAACTCCTCATAGTCTTAGTCAGAAACTACATCCATGTGACCTCCCCATGTGACCGTGCAATTTGAGATGGCACCGCATTGTCTGGTGAAGAGCGCTGTTGCTAAAACTTTGCATTTAGTTAACAGTGAGCCATTGGATCTTTTCTTTGGTTTCCTTTGTTACCTCACTATTAATACAACTTGCACAGACATGAAAACCTGGACATCCTGTAGCTCAGCTGATCCTAACTGGCATACTGTGCTCAGATTGGCAGCAGTTCAGATCAGTTCATTTCAGCACGTTTGACTGACATGTTTTAGTGTGTTACTCCTGCGCTGCTACCCTACAGTACCACATAATTTATTATACACTCCTTTCTCGTTCTTTACTTGACTGCATTGTTTTTGAAATGTTCTATTTTTCTGTACGCAAATATGAGTGATTTGGGGGCTGAGGATTCCTTTATTATTAAAGCGCTCTGATACAGACTGGCTCGTCCTGTGCAACTAGATCAGGCTAAGATCATCAGACTTCTAGTGAGACTTGTCAGAGCGGTCAGCGTTTCTCTGACCAATCCAGCAACAGGAAACAGGTTGTGGTCGAGCTGAATGTGAACTGTGAACAGCTTGCATCAAAGTCCTTGCTGTTCAGCAGACCAAAACAGAACTGTGAACCTGTTTGATGGCCATAAGCAAGGCTGTGTCCATTATTAATATATGCACAGCTGTGAGTGTCCTAAAAAACACTTACTGATACCATTAGCTGTGTGAGTCCACATTTTGCAGCAACACTTTGTCTCGGTGCATCGTGTTGCAACAGCTGTCTTCTTGCAGCCACTCCCTCCAACAAGTCATTGTTGCCTGTTATGACAGAGCACCTACTGAACCTAAATTAGTTTGAAAGGCTCTGCTGACAAAGAGCTGGTGCACGCAGTCACGCAAAGTTTCACAGCCCCAACCGCCTCGGAGTGACCTTTTGACTCCTCGCACGCTTTCACTTTTTTCCTGCCAGCCTATCACTTTGGCAGAAACGGGGCCAGACAATAACAGCTTCATTACTGTCAGTGCTCAACATAATACATCTGACGCGTAGTGTCACTTCCACATGAGGATAACAGGAACCCTTTAATTAATGGACGCCATGGCAACAGTGAACATGCTTAGGTTAGGTACAATGAGGTGAAACAGACACTTTCCAATTTACTGAGATATGTCTCATTAGTCAGGCTGTTACAGCTATTGTTGTGATAGTCAGGGTGTCACTGCGGGACAAACAGGGCGCCTGTTTTCTGGGCTTCATCTGATTTCTAACTGTTAGAATGAGTTTCAAAAGGGGAACCTTCAGTCTTTAATGTGACATAATACAGCTTCAACAGCCTAGGCTCCCATTTGAAGCTTTATCTATGGCACATCTGCACCTATGGTCAACTTGCGCTACCTGGACAATTTATTAGGTACACTTGTTGAAGTTAATTTTAACACTAATTTCTATACAGCCAATCACATGGCAGCAATTTAATGCATTTAGGCACGTTGACATGGACAAGGTGACTTCCTGAAGTTCAAAATGAGCATAAGAAGGGCGAAGAAATGCGATTTAAGTGTATTGGACATCAGATGATTGTTGGTGCCAGACTAGCTGATCGGAATATTTCAGAAATTGCTGGACTGCCAGGATTGTATTGCACAACCATCTCTAAGGTTTACAGAGAGAGCTCCAAAAATGAGAAAATATCCAGTGAGTAGCAGTTATTTGCTGGAAAATGCTGCATTGCCGCCAGGAATCTGAGGAGAATAGCCAGACTGCTTTGAGCTGATAAGAAGTTAAGTCAAATAACCACTTATTACAATCAAGGTATGCAGAAGAGCATCTCTGAATACACAAAATATCAAACCCCGAAGCAGCAGAAGACCACTGGACGGCACTCCTCACAGACAGGCTTATCAAAATTGGACAACAGAAGATTGAAAAAATGCTGCCTGGTCTGATGAGTCTTGATTTCTGCTGCTGCAACATTTGGATGGTAGGGTCAGAATGTGCCCTAAACAGCATGAAAGCACGGACTCATCCTCCTTGTAGCAGCAGTTCAGGCTGCTGGTGGTGTGGAGAATATTTTATTGGCACACTTTGGGTCCCTTTGTACCAACACCAATATCTGGCAACAGAGCAGTTTCACTGAAAAGGTTAGAAGTGGAATGAAACACAAGCCATTATAAAGACGTTTTCTCACACGCAATGAAATTTTCTAAACGTTACACGATGAAGGCGCTTCAGCAACACAAATGTCTGATACAGTCAGATTGGACAGCAGCTGATCTTTGACCTTCTAGTTCCACTGCAGTGTTGGTAAATGGTAAATAGACCGGCTCTTTTGGAGGATGCAAAGTAACAATACTGTAATCACAGATATCTAGCCTGTCAGAGTTATAAAGAACTATGTTCAGCCATGATAAGAACGTGGAATGCTGCAGTAGATGGTCTGAGTCCCCAGAACTCTGATCTGAATATCATGGGGTGAGTGTGGCATTACGAGACACTGATAAAGCCTAAATTTACAAAAGACATGTGGACAGTTCCCCAAGATACTTGGAGCAACTTACCTCAAAAGACCCTTGAAAAGAGGTACTGAGGAGAACTGATGCTGTTTTAAAGACAAAGACTGGCTTCGCCTTCAGTTTGTGCTCTTTATTGCACTTTACATAACTGCTAAGTAGAGTATTCTGGTATTAAAATCGTCACTTTACTTTTAATGTCTAAAACCTTTACACAGCACTGAATATTCCAGCAATACTACTGAATAAAAGATTTGAAAAAAATACTGAGGTCATGAGTTAAACTCCTGCAGTGAAACCCAGCACAGTGTCTATATCTGTATATAAGAATTACAGGGAGAAAAAGACAGTGACTTAAAAGCAGGGGTAAGGTAAGGAAAAGAAGCCGTGGGCTGGTGGATGTACGTATCACACAGCTTATGCTTGTGTCAGTCGTTTACAGTTGCCATGCATAATGTGCATCATGAACCTATCGTGTTCTAGAGGAAAGTAATGCCTAAACAGGTATCTGGTTGTCATTCTGCAGTATCTATAGGCAAGGCACAAGTGATTCAGTTTCTACTTGTAACCAATCATGTTTAAGCAGGGTTTGTTGCACACAGGAGCAAAAACAGATCCCGTGAGGAGCAAGCACTAGAACACATTTGCTAAAATGCGATCTCTGACCACTATTTCGCATTTATATAATGCACATTTGTAAAGAACAGGAAGTTTTGACCCAGACATTCTGGAAAACTGAAAATATTGGCGGTAGAGCTCATCCAGGTCACAGTGATTCACCAGGTATTGTAATGTGTGAAGTCCAGAAAAAAAGTAAAGAGTTTGCTCATCAGCTGTTGGCTGTATTGCACAAGCGACAGAGAATTAAAATCCATTGGGCTTACAAACAGTCGTATCCATGACAACGGCCCTAGTTCTTGACCAGCCCTAACCTAGTTTAAGACATCACTATGCCTTAAATAAATCTAATGACAGCATTAATTTCTGGCTAGTGGAAGAGTACATATAAACACTCGTTTTCTAAACATTACAATCCAGACTCTTAGGAGTAGTGATTCTTATGAAAATGGAAAAGCACCCATAAAATGATAAAATGTGACCTTGACTTTGATGTAAGAGTGCAGTTTTGTTAAAGACCCCCTTAGGTGATCATTGTGTGGAAGTTTCATTAAAATCTAACCGATGTTCTTAGAAGGAGTAGAAGTTCTTGTGAAAATGGAAAAGTTCCCATAAAAAAGCAAATGTGACCTTGACCTTCACCTTGAATAAAATTTGGGTGAAGACTCATTAGGTGATCATTGTTTGTTAAAATCTGTCCAATATCCTAGGAGTAGCGATTCTTGTTAATTGTGGACAAATGGACAGACAGACGTACAATGGATGCCCCACTGTGGCATTACCTCAACGGTCCTTCGGTCAGATGGGCTAAAACTAAAACGAAAAACCATGAACCCAATGAAGAGGAAGCATAGGTGGGTTGTGGCAGCAGGAGCTTGTTTGATGATATCATGACCATGCCAAGGGGGACATAGCATAGAAAGATAGGATAGCGGAGGGCAGCCTTGTGCCGTAGCCTCTGAGCTATTGTTATAATACAGCCCACATGTTTCAAATATTATGTCCTTCTCACGTTTATTAGATCCACTGACAAAGAGCATTTTTCAATAAACTTTTTTTTTTCTACCAGAATCTTAAAGTGTGTAGGCATCTTTAGTCATTAGAAATATCATAAGAGAAGGGTTGTTTTGAATAATGTTGTTTGAACATAACATTGTAGATCATGAAGTTTTCTGTGGAAATGAATTCACTTTCAGTTTATTCGCATATACACAGAGCTGCATTTTTCTTTTTTTGCAAACGCACAAATTGATGGATGGGCATAAAAGTGATCAAAATATAGTTTAAAGATACAACAGACAAGATAAGACAAGTTTCATTTATCTCAAATGTTAATACATTACTATGTCACAGTAGCGATAAAAAAACACTTTTCACAGTAAAGTGAAGAGTTCAACAATCAAAAGCCACTGTGATACAGCAAGGGGCTTAAATCTAAAATGAATGCAGGCTCTGTGGAATGCGATAGCAAAGACTGTCCCTGTGGAAGCGAAGCTGAAACAGATGTTTGAGAAAGTGTTCCTCTACACATCCAGTAAGTGGTACAGAGGGTGGTCAGAATTCATTAATTCTCCACAGCCAATCATCTCAGCCACAGTCATTTGGATGACCTCGGCATCAGCTGAACCAGTGACAATGACAGATTCCATCAGTGAATAATATGGATACATTTCACAACAGGCAGTTTGATATTGAGGCCACAGAAAAGCTCCCCTCAAGCAACATGTCCAGGACTTCAGAACGAGTTCAATCCCTCCACATCTCCTTGTACCACTCAGATTAATGTGCTATTCTGCCCTAAAAGTTCACAAGCCATATACAGGCACACTGTAGTCCAAGAAGTGTGAGTGGGACAGTAGCTTGCTGCAACGCTATATGAAGCACATCAAACTACACTCACTGCTCTCTGAGCTTGCCCATATTATTGTATAAACATCTCACATTCACCCAATGTAACAACTTCAGCTCTGAAACCTGTTGTTTCCTCTGTATCTCCTATGGGATTAAAGGCCTCACTCCGGGCAGTAGAACACTTAGCAAAATCAGTTGGTAAAGACTCTCTGTTAACAAGAGTGTAATAAGAACTAAAAACCACTAATAGGCTTGTAAAACTTGACTTTACAAGAATTTCGGAAACAGTAGCCATTTCACCTTTGCTTCCCAAAGAGGAAGAAAAAGCAACTTTAGCAGGTGATGATATATATACACTACCACTCAAAAGTTTGGGATCACTTGGAAATTCTCTTGTTTTTCATGGAAACACACACAAATTTAGTCTGAATAGCAAAACACAGCAAATGAACAGGGCATGCTGACATTATCAGAGATAGAAATGATCATTTTAATGGAAGTGTACATGTTCTTTAAACTTTGCCTTCATCAAGAAAAAAGAAAAACACATTTTGCAGCAATTACAGCCTGGCAGACTTCAGGCATTCTAGCTGTCAATTTTTTCAGGGTAATCTGATGAGATTTCGCCCCATACTTCCTGGAGCATCTCCCACAAGATGGATTTCTTGATGGAGTCTTGACCGTACGGTCAAACTGCTCCCACAACAGCTCGATAGGGTTCAGATCTGGAGACTGTGCCACTCCATTACAGTCAGAATTCTGGCTGACTGCTTATTCTTTAAATCTTGCTGACACATTTTGGAGATGTGTTTTGGGTCATTATCCTGTTGTAGGATGAAATCAGGCCTAATCAAGTGCCCTCCACAGGGTATGGCATGGTGTTGAAAAATCTTGCGGTAGCTTTCCTTCCTCAAGGTCCCTTCCACTCTGTACAAATCTCCTATTTTAGCACCTCCAAAGCACCACAGACCATCATGCTGCCTCCACCATGCTTGATTAATGCTATTTAACACTGTTCTCACATCTTTTCATTTGTTCTGCGTCTCACAAATATTCTTCTGTTTGATCCGAAGATCTCATACTTGGACTCATCTGTCCACAACACCTTCTTCCAGTCTTCCAGTGTCTAGTGTCAGCACACTCCTTTGCCCATTTCAGTCTTTTCTTTGAGATATGGCAATTCTGCCAGGAAGTCTGGCATCCTGAAGTCGCCTCTTCACTGTTGACGCTGACACTGGTGTGCGACAGGTACTATTTAGTGCAGCTGCCAGCTGATGACCTGTGAGGGGTCGTTGTATTAAACTACACACCCTCAGATATCTGTATTCTTGCACAGTTGTGCGGGGCCTCCCACTCCTTTTTATTTCCTTGTTAGAGCCAGTTTGTGCTGCTCTCTGAAGAGAGTAGTTAACAGCATGGTAAGAAATTTTAAGTTTCCTTGCAATTTCTCGCATTGAATAGCCTTCCTTTATAAGCACAACAATAGGCTGACGGGTCTCTAAATAAAGTTCTTTTTTCTGGTCATTTTGAGTCTGTAAACAAACAAACAAACAAACAAACAACTGCCGATGCTTCAAATACAAAACTAACCAAAAGAAGGCCATGCTCCTTTTTTGCTCCTTTTGTACTCTGGTTAGTACAACAGTTTTCAGCTGTGCAACACAATTACAAAAGGGTTTTCTAACAACCATTTAGCCTTATAAAATGAATAACTTGGATTAGCAGCCATAGCAGGAGATCGATGCAGAGGACTGACAGTTACTGATAATGGGCCTCTATGCAAAAATGAAGATCATTCTTTAAAAATCACCTAATTAATTTTAATTGTTTGTGAAACGGATGAAATTCTTTGTGAAAAGTGTTATTCTTTGGAAAACTTGTTTATATACATATATATATATATATATATATATATATATATATATATATATATATATATATAATATGTGTGTGTGCGTCTGTGAAACTGTGTGAGCTTCTGCAACAGGCACGGTGCCAGCAAGAGAATATGTTGGATGAGTTTCATCTCTGCCTTCGGTTTGTCTTTTTTGTCCTTTTATTTAACCTGCGTATGAAACACTTGAGAATATGAATTTCTTTTGCAGGATTGTCTAGCATTAATTTAACATATTTTTAGATGACAGCCCACACAAGCACAGAGAAAACATTACAACTCCACACAGAGACAAAGTCAGCTGAGAAAGGAAACGCTTATGAATATTCATGCGACGCTGACTGAAGAAAACTGGATGCAGAATCAGACATCCTGTCTGTCACACTGACTTTACACAGACAGAGCAACGTTGTGCCGATTCTGCCATACATACAGTTTGTGACAAAGGTAACATTAATCCAGATTAATTCCAACAATCTCCAGTAAAGCACATCCATGCAGGACTCCACTGTATATCAAGGGCAAAGTGGATTAGCTACAATTTGCATAATAAACAGGCCAAACAAACAAAACAAAAAACAAAAAAGCAGAAGTAAATAAACCTTGAAGTGAGTACTTGTCTGCTTCTGTCCATTTTTATGTACACAGTTTATTAATCAATATTTGCGGGCCATAATTACAGCTGTTTTGCTTGTTTGGAGGTAATGGAGATTAATTAGTGACCTGCAACAAATGCTGTATGTATAAAAGGATAATGAGCGCCGCTTTACGCTTTAATTTTTAAGTGATATGCTAAGTCATCTGAGAAAGTGGGAAATTAACTTTAGACTTTTTAATTGTGTTTTATTCTTTGTTTATGTTTGTTTGTTACTTAAAGACCCCCAGTGGGTCCATCTTTATGCTGAAAGTCTCTGAAGCACACGAGCAGTAATGAAACAGGTCCTGTTGTGTGAATGGCCCGTCTCAGTGGGACTTTCTCTTACTTAAGGTGACCTTCCACAGATTAAAAACGCCATTTAATGTCTCTCCATCAAATGCTATATTTGGCTCGAACATTAAAGACGCTGTCACATGTAAGAATCCAGGAAAGAGTGCAGAGCCAATTCCACTCAGCCTGAAACTCAACTTTTTTAATTAAACTGCATCTTTGTTCTTTTTTTGATCTAATCACTCTGTTTTCCTCCTCCACATTTGTGTGATCAGTACATAGCACACTTATCACATGTTTCCCGTGCTGGAAGAGCGATCTCCCTCTGTTTGTCTTTTCATGTTTCCTTTACTTTACTTTACTTTTTTTTTTTTTGGATTCTATTTGAATCGGAGGAAGAGAAACTCAGGGTGCCATGTGCAGAACAGAGCCAGGTTTCTATTTATGCTCTTTAACTATAAAATGTAACCGACATCCATCACACACTTATTCAGTGCCATGGTTACTGACTAACTAAAGGCTGTATTTTTTCCCCTAAGTGCCGACAACTTACGCTCACTGCCAGCTTCATTAGGTATACATGATCAGCTGTTCATTAAAGCAAATATCTAATCAGCCAGTCATATGGCAGCAAGTCGGTGCATTTGGTCAGGATGACATGCTGAAGTTCAAACCAAGCATCAGAATGAGACGGTCAATCAGAACGGCCAGACTGCTTTGAGCTGATAGGAAGGACAAAAAAACAGTGTAGCATATGTATCTCTGGCTGCTCGCGTGTATTCTCCCAAAGGGGTTGCCACAGTAGACTAATCCTCATTGGTAATTTGGCAAAGGTTTTGCACCAGATGCAACCCTCCATGGTGAGAAAGGCTAGTGTCCCCACCTCGTTTGGAATCAGGGACCTTTAACTTGCAAGGCAAATGTGTAAACCACCACGCTTACAGGGGCCGATAGGAAGGACACAGTAAGTCAGTAAGTCAAGAGCATCTCTGAACACACGACATGTCAAACCTTGAAGCAGGTGGGCTACAGCAGCAGGAGACCACACCGGGCGTCCCCTCCGATCACCTGAGAACAGGAAACATTGGACAATAGAGGACTTGAAACATTGCCTGGTCTGATGAGTCTCGATGTTCAGATGACGTGAAAGCGTGGAAACATTCCACCTTGTGTCAATAGTTCAGACTAGTGTCCCCGTAGGGTACTGTTTCACACATTCGCCTTCTGAGCAAAAGGACCCCGGTTCGTGTTCAAGCGGCGACACAAGACCCTCTCGCTATGAAGGGTTGCGTTGGGAAGGGCATCCAGTTTAAAACCTCTGCCAATTAATCTGCTGTGGCGACCCCTTGGGGAAAATACAAGTGAGCAGTTGAAGGTACATCAGGCTGGTGGTGAAGGTATAATAGTGTAGGGGATGTTTTGTGACACTCTTTGGGCCCCTTAGTACCAGCTGAGCATTATTTAAACCCCACAGCCTACCTGAGGATTGTTGCTGACCATGTGCAAACGTCAATCTAACAGACCTTTACCATAATCCTAGCCTTAACTCAAATATGTCTTTGTCTTAAAATGCAACGATTTGTTTTACAAACGCTTGCTTTCCATCCTTATAAGGACGTCAACGCTCCTTAGTGTGGCCGTGCATCAAGCTCCATGTGATTGGCTGATTAGAGATTTGCGTTAACGGCCAGCTGGACAGGTATACCTAACAAAGCGGCCAGTGGGTGCACACTTCAAACACCAGGAACACCCTTGTAAAACACATTTTTATAGAGACACGATGTAAATGCCTCACCTCCTGGAAAACGCTGAAAAAAACCCACACTAACTACATCCACATGTGCGGTCACACGCTCACATGCCCCGATCAATACGCACAGGTGGAAAGTAAAGGGCCATCAGTGACAGAAAATTTAAAATCAGCTGTATGTGGGAATCAAACCCACGTTTCCTTTCTGCATTTGAATAAGTGTATGATGTTTTTTTTTATAGATTTTAGTCCACTGATTTTGTCCAGTGATGCATCGCCTCCCCCACTTTAACACAGTATGTGTCAGCACTTCTGAAGAGGCTGGCTTGCAAAAGTATTCACCCTCCCTTGGTGTTTGTCCTATTTTTTTTTTGCATTACAATTATAATTTAATAGATTTTTTTTTTTTGGGTGGGGGGTATGTAACACAAAATAATCCAAATAACTCAGTTTGCTATGAAGCCCCTAAATAAGCTCTGGTGCTACCAATAACACCAGAAGTCACATAATTAATTAAATAAGGTCCACCTGTGTGCAGTCAAAGTGTCACATGATCTAAGCATAAATACACACCTGTTCTGAAAGGAAAGGCCTCAGAGTCTGCAACACCACTGATCAAGAGGCACCAAGCGAGACACGGGTCTGGGACAAAGTTGTGGAGAAGAACAAATCAGGGTTGGGTTATTTAAAAAAATAATTAAAAATGTGAACTGAAGGAATGACAGATGGTGCTAAATACAGGGAAATTCTTGAGGAAAACCTGTTTCAGTCTTCCAAGGATTTGAGACTGGGGCAGAGGTCCACCTTCCAGGAGTGGTTTAAAGGGAAACGCGTTAATGTATTGGAATGGCCTAGTCAAAGCCCAGACCTCAACCCAACTGAGAATCTGTGGCATGACTTAAAGATTGCTGTACACCAGCAGAACTTGAGGGAGCTGAAGCAGTTTTGCTTTGAAGGATGGGCAAAAATCCCAGTGGCCAGATGTGCTGAAGGTCATAGAGACACACAAGAGACTTGCTGCAAATGGTGGCTCCACAAAGTACTGACTTTGCATGCACCATTATTATTATTATTATTCATTCATTCATCATCTTCCGCTTATCCGATTCAGACTCGCGGGGGGTGCTGGAGCCCATCTCAGCTGTCGTCGGGTGTAGGGCAGGGTACACCCTCGACAGGTCACCAGTCTGTCGCAGAGCCAACACAGAGAGACAA